>LPNX010023323.1:294228-306102 GCA_001517045.1 Pseudotsuga menziesii | reverse complement strand
AAGTAAATAAAAAATATATATTTGTAAGTAAATATAATATTTATATATTGATTTAAAATTTAGAATTATTTGATATATTATTTTTTAAATGTAGAGATCTATTTATTCAAGTAACCTATTTTAAATGTATATATCAAATTATGCGAGAATGTTTATTAATTTTTAGTAGGTACATAATGATATGGCTTTTTAATTTCTAGACTAAATACAATTAATATACTAAAACATTTAAACCACAACTTATGTGTTAATTTATTTCACACTAGCACACCCACATAATTTGTGGTTGGATCAAGTGGATAGAGATCAAATGGTTGAGAGATAGTTATGGAATGGAAGACAATTTGGAAATATTTTTGTATTCCTTATGTTCTTCTAGTTAAATTGGTTCAAGTGTGAGTTATCCATGCCTAGCTACATGTTATCACATACATTCTTCGTCTTATCCATTTGTCAAGTATCACTTATTATATATAGTAATATTTAGTAATCTCACATTCTTCTAGTTATCTTCCATGAAGTGTTGGTTATCCATTCATTAGCTAGCTACCAGTTATTTTTTATATTCCCTTTTTTATAATTGTTTATTTCAAATTTTGAACCACTGCCATAGAATCAATCTAAATAGTACACTTCTCTTATCCTAGTCTTTAGATGAAAAAGCATAGGTCGTCGTCCACCCCAAATATCAAATAAAAACGTTTATCAACGTAATTATTTTTTATATACGAAGTAAGCATTCACATATTTTGATAGATGTGTACTCTAATTCAAGATTCATATTGTCTTAGTTCTTATCTATTTCACTAGATATCATATTTTTTTGGATAACTATCCAATGCAATGCATAAGTACCTATTTCACAATATATAGTATTTGATGGACAATTATGCAATGCTTATTTACTTTCTCATAATTTAACTATTCTTGTATAAAACTATTATCCTCATACAAAGCAGCAGGGACTAGCTACTAGGTAGCACTTGTTAAAACATGAAACATGTTAGTATTGTCTTATAATTTTTAAGACCTAACTAAATTTATAAAATAAATAAATTATAATCTATATGTAATAAGTTTTTAATGTTTCATTGTACAGAAAGTTTTGAGGTAACATTACAAAATAAAATAAACTACATTTAAAAAAATAAAAAATAAATTATAAATTAGTCCATATTACAAAAGAATAATATGTTGGTTTTATTATCCAACTTAAATATAAATTTTATAAATTCTATTTTAAAAAAAAAAATTTAAAATAGATCCATCTTTATTGATAAAGATCAAATTTCTAACTTAAAATTCTTACCAAGAACCACTTCTATTGGTGCTTGACACCAATTTTGATAGAAAAAACCATAAATATTTGCAATGTGAATAAGCCAAAGGAAGCTATAATTACAATCAATAATAGCTTGTTTGTGTTTGTGTTTGACTCGGTATTTGCGCAGTGCTTGTCCACTCACTTAGGCTGGTAGACTGTGTGGGCTTAACGGACTGTTTGCTGCGACTTTGGATGGTTTCGTTCTCTGCATCGCTCTGGATTTGATGGGTAATGTCGTCTTGGTTGACTTGAGGAAGCACTCAAAATAATGATGCGCTCGGGCTCAGGTACTTTCCATTTTCCTTGCTTTTTAAATCTGTTCTAGGTCTGGGGCTTGGTGTTTTCATTTTTCCTAAGGTTCTCTAGGCATTTTTTCTCTAACCACCCCACATGGAGTCCACCCTCGACTCTGAGGGTTAGTACCAACCATGTTTAAAAAAAGTGGGAACTAACCTGCGGTTTTGTTGGGTTTTTGTCAGTTGGGTCAGTTGGGTCTCGATTACCCCGGTTGTCAGTGGGTGTGCTCTATTAAGCCTTGGTTACTGTCGAACTGGAAATCCATGAGGGGTATGCCTCTTTTTTCCCTGTCTTTATTGTTTGCTTACCTTGGGTTTAAGTGCGCGGGCTTGGTTCCGGGCGCTCTGCCTTAGTGCTGCTGCCTTCCTTGTATAGTGATTGGGTGGTGTTTCTCTTGTGCACACTTGCCTTGTATTGTGACTGGGTGGTGTTTCTCTTGTCTGTTGGATTTATTTCTTTCCTGGGGATCCTATGTATGATTTGTGTCTTCCTGGGAGCTTCATGTCGTCTTCGGGTAACCCTAGTGCATCTCTGTTGGCTAGTGGGAGGTCTTCAAGGAGTCGTTCACAAAACCCTGGACGTGCTCATCGGAAGGAAAAGTCACTCAAGGCTCTAAACCTAAAACACCAATTTGTTTTAGGTCACGATGTATATTTGGACAAGGTTGATACCATGTGTCATTGTGCCCTTATTGGTAGACAGGAACACTGCTCATTGACGAACGATGAATGGGTTGAATGGGAAACCATTCACTGGAAACCTGTGATTCACTATGTTCCCACTGTCAGTATTCTAGAAAATAACTGGTTGGTTTTTGTGTTTATCGAAGAGTCTGATGCCACTTGTATTTTGGGAGTGCTGTGGACCATCCAGAAGGGTTCTCTTGTCTTGAACCGCTGGCATTCTAGCTTCGATCCGCTTACGAAAAGAGTTACCATTAGGCACTTGTGGGTTCTTCTACTTGTGTTACCCTTCCCTCTATGGAACAAGGATATCCTCACCGACTTGGAAAACTCGATGGGACGCTTTGTTTCCCTTGAAAAATACTTGCACTTGTTGTTTGACAAGAGCTTGACATTTCCCAAGGGTTACTTCCTGAAATTGAGATTGTTTGTAGGGATCATGTTATAACTCAGAGGCTTGATTACCTTAACATGCCCTTTAGGTGTAACTACTGCCATGAGACAGGGCATCTATGCAACTCTTGTGCTCATCTCCTTAGAGGTCGTCCAGTAAAGAGAGGCTTTATGCCTTGTCCTAGTCCATGTTCGGGTTCAGTCTCTCCCTCACCTGAGGATTGTACCCCTCCCTTGGAACCCTTAGCTATCTCTACTGATGACATTTATGTTTTCTCCTCACCTACTCCCTATGAAGGACTATCCAAGGGTGAGCTCATGTATATTGTGGACATTGAAGTATGTGCCTGATACTCTTTCCTTGTGACTATTGTTGTGTCTTCGAAGCAAACTATACTGGAGCCCTACTCTTCTTCTGTAGACCTACCAAAGGAAGGACCTCCCCCCTTTACCCTGGAACATTAGCCCTCTCTCCCTGCTCCCTCGGCCTCCCTTACCACTCCCTCTCTCGACTCTTCTGGTTCACCTGTGAACACCTTACCCTCTAGTCCCAGAGAGGAGCCTACTTTCCTGGATCCCTCCCTCCTAAACTCCCTATCGATATTCTCTAATAAGTCACCAATCTCTCCCTCTACGCTTCCCCTAGACTCCATCCGTTTCAAAAATGTGACCATTCATAAGGCCAAGAAGCCTTCCTTTGTGGACTCTGACACTCTGGGCAATTATACTCCGGTTTCACTTAGGTTAAAAAATGCTGCTAGACAGTCTCGTATTTTGTCTTCTAGCTCACAGGTTCTTAGAGCAAGTTTGCCTGAAGGGTTAGGTTCCCAATGGAAATTTTATCCATGAATATTCAGGGTTTTGGAGGGCTTTCCAAACAAAAATCCCTTGGCTCTCTGTTCTTTGATCTTAATCCGAACATGATTTTAATTCAAGAAACTATGTGTACCTTTTCTCGGTCTCTCCTTCTATTTTCAAAATTAAAACCTGGGTGGGAATTCTGTGCTCTGGATGCTACAGGACTTTCTAGTGGTCTCCTTGCAGGGTGGAACCCCCGCTTGGTTCATTGTAAGGCCTTTTCCTCTATTGCTGGCATTGTGCTCAAGGATAGCATTAGAGGGATTTCAAAAGTCTTTACCATTGTAAACTGTTATGGGCCTTATGCACAGAGAACCACATTTTGGGATAACATTCAGGAAGGTGGGTTGTTGTCATTACAAAATTTACTCCTGGCTGCTTATCTAAATTTTACTATCTCCTCATCTGAATTTTGGGCTACACATGCTAGGTTTGACCCCTTGGCCTGTTATTTCACCCAACTTTTAGCCAATAACAATCCAGTTGATCTCTCACTGAACTCTCCTGGCCCTACCTAGAGGAATGGTAGGAAGGGGGATGCAGGGATAAGAATAAGACTTGATCGGTTTTTATTATCTGACTATCTCCTGCCCTTCCTAGGCCGCTATAGATCTTGGGCTTCTCCTTCAGATGTCTCTGATCATTATCCAGTTTTCTTGGGATGGGACCCGAGACTTATTGCTCAATGTTATCCTTTCAAATTTAATAGAACCTGGCTCTTGGAGGATGATTTCACTTCACTGGTTAATTCTTCTTGGATGGATACTCTGACCTCGGGTCCTCTTACTCATTTGGACTCCTTCTCTCTTAAGCTGGGCAGACTCAAGGGTTCTGTGAAGAGATGGGAAAGGAAGAAAAAAGGAGAAAGGAAACAACTGATTTTGGATTTAAATTATGAGATAGTTGATATTCTACAGATGGACTCTAGTCTTGTCTGCTGAAAATTCAGAGAGGCTTAAGACTCTCCAAGAGAGGAAAGGTAAGTACTGGGCTCATGAAATTACCTCGCTCAGACTAAAGAGCAGAGTGCTCTGGATAAATGAAGGGGATGCTAATACTAAGTTTTTTCACTCCTTTGCTTCTGCTAGAAGGAGTTCTAATGCAATCTGGTCTCTGAATGATAGTTTTGGTAATGTGGTGTCAGAGGATGTTCCTTTAAAACATCTAGCGAAACTGGATTTTAGTGATCTTTTCCATGATGATGGGTATAGAAATATATCTGATCAACTGAAGGTGATCAGGCTTTTCCCCACGCTGACTGAGAAAGAGGATGTAGACCAATTCCTTGAGCCTATAACTTCTCAAGAAGTGGAAGCTGTTCTCAAGGGATTCAAGAAAGATAAAAGCCATGGCCTAGATGGATGGACGGTTGAGTTCTTCTTGGATTTTTTGATCTCATTGGGGAGGAACTAGTCTTGGCTACTAAACAAGCTAGAATTGGTGGGAAAGTTCCTGGTGCACTAAATTCAACCTTCTTGACTCTGATCCCTAAATGTGAAAAGCCTGCTACTTATGCTGATTCTTGCCCTATCTCGTTATGCAACCTTGTGTACAAGGTCATATCCAAGATTGCAGCTCTTCGTCTGAAACCCTTACTGAACAGAACTATTTCAGCTCAACAATTTGGTTTTCTAAAGGATAGGTAGATTACTGAACCTATGGGCATAACTCAGGAAATTCTGCACTCTATTAAAACCAAGAATTCTGATGTGATGGTCTTAAAACTTGACTTGGTTAAGGCTTTTGATAGGGTTAATTAGAATTTTATGAGATTGTTGCTCCTCTAGATTGGCCTGCCTCTGATAGGTGTGAATTGGATTATGGGCTATGTAACTAATGTCTGCTTTGCTGTTAGCTGGAATATTTCACCTTCTGTGGATAGTAAGGTGTTCCATTGGTCTGAATGGTTCAGATCCAGAAATGATGAAGGACAGAGGTTGAAGACCCTCCCTGGACGCCGTAGATACCTGGAATGTGATGCTTCGATATTAACCCTGTGTACCTTTAATGAGATTAAACACGCAAACACATCAAAGCTGCCAGAATATAATCTACTGATCCATGTTAGTGACTAAGGAATCTAACAACATACATGTGAAATCAAACAACAACAATAATGTGGGACGGAAATCAACTTGCATTAAGATAAAAATGGAGAAGTTTACAACCAAGCCTTAGTGTTGACATGCATCTCCATGAAACCAAGCACTCTCATCCCCATAAGCTCTGACTCTATCTCTCTATGCTCTCCAATGGCTTGGGCCAAGTAATCAATCCAACAGCATAACAATACCTTCAGAGTTCTCCCCTCAACCATGGATATGAGCTTGTATTTATAAGGCTCAATGGATAGGGATGGTTGAGAGATTAGTGGATGAGGTGGCCTCTAAGATCCTAGGATGAGGGATCTTGAGCTCAACTGAACCACAATGATAGGGATAAGGGAGGACACGAGGCTCATCATCTAGAAGCCTCGAGAAACTTCTCTTTTTCCCTTTTTACCTAGGGTACCGCGTTTCTCCTTCAATGACAGAGCGGTTTTGGTAAGAAATGCTTATGGACCAAGGGCCATAAGTGGTGGCACCGCTTGTGGACAACAAGGGATAGGCGGTGCAAAAAAGGTACTACTTCCGGACAACAAGGAAAGCACGGTGTTGAGCATTTTTTATGAAATATTGACAAATGGTATGAATTTCCACTCCAAGTGTTGGGATTCAGGGAAAGTAGGTATGTCAAAGGTCTTATCACATGATGGTGACAGCGTAGATCCATGTGATAGAGGACTCAAACTTGGACATAGCTACCAGACATACAATGTAGATCTATGTCATACAGACGCAAATTTGAGCATAGCCATGACTATACAAATGTGGATCCATGCTAGATATACAAAACTCCATCGCAACCTGGGGAAAGCAATGAGTGCTTTAAACAAATACCCAGGGTCTTCGTCTCGTCTTTCACAAAGTACGATTCTATCCATGTGATTACAATGATCTGAAGTTGAACATGGTAGAAACCACTTGATTACCGGCCAATGATCTGAACCATTAACAAGTGTGAGGGAGATCACCATTAATGTCAATGATTCCCAAGGTACCCTAGTACAATATACTAAGTGTGAATAGATGTCCTGATGTCGAACACCCAGTCGATTCTATCGATCAAAGGTCAATGATGTGAACCTATGTTGAGAGTGAGAGAATCTTTCATTAATACATACAGATCTCAAGGTACTAAATATTATTTCTAAGACTATTTCCCAGATGATGAGCTGATGTCGACGGGAAAAGTCTCGTCGAAGGAGGGCCATGATGAGTCCCACATCGACTACACAAAACTCGGAACATAGTTCTGAAATGATGTGAATGTAGTAACCATATTACTAACTCAAATATGCTGACACAAAGACTGTGCAGACTGCAAAGGTAAAACTTCTTCAAATCCCCTTTGAACATCGGGAGGCACAACAAAAAGACTTGGCAGCATGACTCAACGGGACAAACACACAATGCGACAGTGGACAATGCATTCTTTTGAAAGACTCAAAGGAGTGACATGACTCATGAAAGTGGATCGTCACGAGGATCAGCTAAATACCCAATTGACTGACATGATGTGTAGACAAGTGCCATGTTCAAAGGTAACGACAAACAACTGCCATTATTTACAAAATGACTCCCTTCCCATTTCCCCCATCATGATCGATGTGTGCCTCTTTTCGGTTTTACGAGTTCAAAGAGGGTAACAAACACTCGATATAGCTTGTCGAAACACAAGTCCAGACTCATATGTTTTACCAACCTGAGAGAGGAGGGGTTTGTTCCCAAAATGGGTCTCTCAATGTTTAATTTAACGAGTCCATTGAAAGAAAACTCGGTATCGTTCATGTTTAGAGAGTCTGAACGAATACAGAAGAAGACTCCAAAGGGGTCCTTTTCGTATGATTTAGTCTCTAAGGCCCGAAAAAGTGTAAAATCATACCTTAGAGAACTCTTCCAGTCATGATTGGTTGGAGTGTTCCTTTTTCGTAAATAGTCCTATCCGAACCAAAAAAGAGATAAACTATCGTCGGACGGATGATTCTTCAAATACTTTAACGAGCGTGAAGAAGACAAGATCGCTCGACGATCTTTTCATATTTAGGGAGCCTGAAAAGAGTTTAAAGAGAAATACATGAGGTCTCTTTACACAATGTCATATTTTATGAGCCTAGAAAGAATGGGAAACGAACTCGACGATCTTTTCATGTTTAAGGAGCCTGAAAAAGAGGTGAAAAGAAGACTCCATGACGCTTATTTACACAATGTCAATTTTTTATGAGCCTGGAAAGAAACTGAAATGGACTCAGACCTTTGATACTAGGTTTAAAGAGCATGATCAAAGAGTCCTAATGAATGCTCATTGACCTTTTCCGTTTTATGAAAGTGTGAAAAAGCCATAAACAAACTTCCAAAGCTTCTTACTATAGTTTTCTTATCCTGCAATCGACTCAAAAACAAGTGTTAAATGCATTTATAACTAGCATTAAGGGATTACGATAGATAAACTTTGACTAAAATATGATTTTATATCAAAACTATAGTATGTCAAACCCAAAAATGCCTATATAAGTCATGTAAATAGTAAAAAATCAAATCATTTCACTATTTACCCATAGCGGAGAGCACTTGCAGCATTTTCTTAGCCAGATCTTCTGTAGCTGATACCGAGAGTTTCCACCGTCCATTTTGAGCATCGTCAGCTGCAGGTAACAGCTAACACCCTATTCTTTCATTTCATAGTGTTTATTTTGAGTTTTGGTGGGGTTTTGGGCTCATATGGAAATCCCTAAAACCTTAAAAGCGGGCGTCGTGGCTACCCCTTGCGGGATACACGGTACCACCCGAGAACCGTGCATATAACATAGTTGACAGGCAGTGGCACCGCCTGTCTCCAATGACGCACAGGCGGTGCCGGCCATGGAGACTTTGAACTCATAGCATGAGCAATAACAAGTCATTCTTTTGATTTTTAATGATTAGGAATGATTCTAATGCATACTATGATTGTTTTTTACAGGTCTTGGTTGCTCCAAACATGGTGATATGGAAAGAAAGAACACATGACAATGATGATGCCTTTGCAGAGAGAAATGCGGGTTGTATTGCCGCATTATGGGACTGTGGGCTCCTGAAGTTCTTCTGGACCCCAAGCATGGTGTCACATGAGTGGTTACTGGAACACATACTGCGGATGTGGAATCCAGAGCAGCAATATTTCGAGGTGGGGGCCCATATTCTTACGGTGGAAGTAGAGGATATCTACTTCTTGACTGGTCTCTCGAGACGGGGTGCCCCCTTCTCATTGACAGGTTCCCGTGGAGGGGATATTACCACTCGAGAGCTTATAGATCGTCACTGTGCTCCAGGGATGAACACATCGGGGAAGAAGATCCCCATTAGGGCAGTGATGGATGGGCCCCTACGAACCATCCTATTTACTATACAGAGGGTGTCCGAGAGTCAAGGTGTGCACCAGGCTTCTAGGGCACACATGTTGTACGCCATAGAGGCCATGGCACCCACGGTGTTCAACTGGGCGGAAGCCATGCTTCCAATATTCAAATATCAGCTGACTAAGTGTCAGCAGGGAGAGCTAAAGCAGTTTGGCTTTGGCTCCATTTTAGCCTGCTTCTTCTTCGAGCGGGTTCCACAGATGAGACCTCAGGTGGTCTTCCGGAGTCTGAGAGCACGGGACCCCCGTATGCTGAGGTGGGTCTAGGTTATGGTTCGTACATGAGCAGGTAGGGGAAGGGTGAATTTTAGTGATCCGTTCCTCAGATGGCTCTAAGATCAGATCCTCATGGTTGAGGATTATGCTTACGCAGGTACGGACTTCACCAGAGATCCTGACCTACCTCTCCCACCTGGCGGACAGTGGGGTGACATCAGTAAGAAGCAAGAAACCCTAAAATGGATGAAATGTTTTTTATGTTTTTTGATGTTTTATATTTTTTATGTTAAGTGACGAGACCTGTATATTCTCATGCAGATGTTGAAGGAGCGTCTCCATTGGATAGACGAGCTCGAGCCCGCTTTGTACCACGGGGTGATGATATCACCGAGGAGCTAGAGGAAAACTTGGAGAGGTTGACCTTAGATATCCCAGATGCTGACATTAATGACCTCCCGATGAGATATCAGAGATCCACAGCGGGAGTACCAGGTCGATTCAGTATGCTGCTACGTCGAGTAGCTCGAGTAGTGATGTGCTATCACGAGCACCACTAGTGTATGAGATATGTACTGAAATCTGACAGCTTCAGGATTTTGCGTGAAATCCTATGTGCTTCAGACACTACTACATTTTGACCAAAAATCCGACGGCCGTCATGTCGGATTTTCGACACTTTCCTGTCGCATGTACGACACTTTGATTTTTTTTTAAGCGTCGGAAACTTGTCGTCGGTTATCCAAAACCTAAGTAACCGTCGGTTAAGTGACACCTCAGTTACCGTCGATTAAGCGACAGCTTTTCTTTGACGGTAGTGAAAGTTTTTTTAAGAAAATAACCTTTATGCCGTCGGTTAAGCGACAGCAGGGCCGTCGGATAAGCGACGGATATTAAGAAGAAGCGTCGGAAAAAAGACATTTATAACCGTCGGATAAGCGACGGATATTAATAATAGGCGTCAGAAAAGCGACATCTATAACCGTCGGATAAGTGATGGATGTTAAGAACAGGCGTCGAAAAAGCGACATCTAGAGCCGTCGCTTAAGCGACGGTTGTGGAAATTTTTTTTAAAAAAAATTACGTTACAGGATGGGGTCGAACTCCCTATCAATCTCTGATAGAGGCAAAATAAATACATTTAGAGCCAAGAATTCAAATATTTCAGGTTATGGGTTAGCTTCAATGCCCGAAAGTATATTAATCATCGAAAAAGTCAGAACATTCTCAATAGCGAATTCATTTAGCATTCAGGTTATGGGAGAGCTTCAATGCCCGAAAGTATATTAATAATCGAAAAAGTCAGAACATTCTCAATAGCGAATTCATTTAGCATTCAAACTTATGTATTATAAAAAATATAATACACAGTTAACTAGATTAAAGGAAGAATCCATGGGCACCTACCCGGAATCGAATCCCACCAATCCAGCCTTGATATAAATCCACAACAAAATACCCAAGTCTAACGACAAACTAACAAAGGTCATGCTACTAGCGTTGACCAGAAATAACTCATGAAAATAAAAGTTAAAACTATTCACATCAAGTACAGGAAAATTTGCTAAACATAATGATTTCCATAATATTAAAGCATCTCAAAGTAACGCTATGAGTTCATGCTATTGACCAGGAATTGAATCCCATGATTGAAATCCTAACAACGAAACCTAATTATAATGTTGGGGTTTAAAATCTTCCATTACAACATATGTCATATATCAAACTATTACACAATGCAGAATCACACTACTAATCATTGATTAAAATCAATCAATACATCTCAGATTCAGACAAAGTCACCACATGTAATATTTTAAGGCATGAATCCCTCTCATACATGTTTGGGAACAATTATAATCTTAAATAAAGATAGATTGACATTATTCGACTTCGCTACTAAGTAGTTATACACCTCAAAATAATGATTGTAACTTAAATAAAAAATTTAGGATGAATATCCATTTACGAAACAGAGTAATCGGTTCTTAGAACATAGCATTTTCCCAATCATGATTTTTAGCCCATCATACTACAAAATTTCATGATAAACATGTTGGGAGTCATAACAAAGGACAAAACCCTTACATTGTTCATCAATTGTTTTATAAATCCCATAAAAAGAAAAATACCCTGCATACATGGTTGCGATTAACCAAATTTTCAGGATTAACCAAATTTTCCACATTATCTAATAAACCCTTGTTCCTCCAGAGGCGTCATCAAACAAAGTTATGCAAGTGTAGTAATGATAAACAACCCTCAGACCTCTCTCTCAGGTATGGGCATTTCCCATTAGAGGCTAGATCTTACCAGATATCATGACTTAAGTGATGGAAACATCCCTCACAACCAACAACATTGTTTACCTACGAAGGAAACAACCCAAAACAAGTCAAAAATCCAAACAAAAGAAATTTAAATAACTGACAAAAGTTAAGCAAGAATTAAGGATTACAGCTTACCATAAATTTCTACAAAAGACTGAGTAGCAAAACCAAAATGAAGTCTTCCCCTACTTCAATACCATGAATCTGAAGTGAAATTTATCTCAACAAGGTTTGAACTCACAGCATGAGTACAAGACCACAGATTATAAATCACTAA
>LPNX010023323.1:275305-290086 GCA_001517045.1 Pseudotsuga menziesii | reverse complement strand
ACAAGGCAGAGCCAAACAAGGGCAATGGGGAAATAAACATAAGACAGTGAAAAGCAATATAAAATAAGTCAGGTGAATGGTGGGAACCAATGAAAGGCTCTCTTAGCCTATAGACAATCCGCAACGTGATTGGCATTCTTTCTCAAACATAAAATTTACACTCCCAAACATTTGTTAAAACTAGATCCAACCACAACGTACAGCTAAGTTTTTACAAGTTATCCACGGCCTGAAATCACCATCAAAAATAATTTCTTAATGCCTTGGTTGAGAGACTCCCTCATCCCTGTGCTACGAGCTAGAATTTTATCCCAAATGTTAGTCTTAGGTTCTCGGAATGCATAGAAGATTCATTTATGCAAGGTTCATGGTATCTGTATATCCGAATTAGTCCACTAGGCTACAGTTGCCATTAGAGGCACCACCACAAAGTGAATTTGGCCATTGGCAGTGGATACCATGGTAGTTTTTGGATCACTATTGACTCCTCAAATTTCTGTCCTGTTAGCAGTAGTAGGTAAAATAAGACATCAAGATTATCCCTGAAGAACAAGAAAGAGAGAAAACTCCAAAAATATATAACCATCGTGACTTACTGATGAGCTTTTTGTTTTCTTTTATTGTTTACAGACAAAGCCCTGTTTAGAGAGAAGGAATGGTACTTCTTCACTCCCCGCGATAGAAAGTACCCAAATGGATCAAGGCCTAATAGGGCTGCTGGCTTTGGATACTGGAAAGCTACTGGTGCTGATAAGCCCATCAATGCTAAAGGAGGAAAGAAGAGAGTGGGTATCAAGAAGGCTCTTGTTTTCTATGCTGGGAAAGCACCCAAAGGCTCAAAGACAAATTGGATCATGCATGAATACCGTCTTGCTGATGTTAGCAGGCCTGCAAGGAAGAAAGAAAGCTTAAGAGTAAGTTGGTCTATATCCTCTTTGTTGTGTTTTGAGTCGGCAGTTTTGACAACATAGGCTAGTTTTCTTGTGGTTCCTCTGTTGCCTGTGGTTGTTGTCGGGAGGATGATCTTTCGCATGAGTATTTCCCCTTTTCTTCTTTTTTTCTTCCATCCTATAGTCATATGGGCATTAGCAATAAGGATATTGGGTCAAGTGCTTGATTCCTCAATTACAGAGTTGAGTATATGGGCATTAGCAATAAGGATACCAGTGGTGTGTTGCTGGTATTCTGTGAGGGGTTCTTGCTGCAGCAAGGCTGGACCTGGACTTGGCGCTGCACCACATTATATGTAGATGCACTCACACTAGAAACTAAGAGCAAGCCAAGGGATCCATGAACAAGGATTCCCTTGTTGTCAGCTCCTCTAGTAGCAGGTTCTGAGGCCTTGATGCCAGATGCATATGCCCCAAGGCAGAGGCAACTCAGTTTTGTTATTGATCTCTGGATTCACAACCCTTACATATGTTTCCTGACCTAGATACCAAGTATCTATATTTTCAGCACGAATATTCCACATGCCAACATTATCTAGAGATACTAGAACGATTGTCCAGGCATTAGGGAAAACCTATTACCCCAATTAAAATCATTCAGTATGAGTGTGGTTCATCTAAACCCTTGTATTGTACAGAAGAAAAAGGGTACACATTGTTAAGTTTCTCAATATACCTGTGCTGTGGAACGAGCAACTCCATCCCATTTTTTGTAAGTTCCTCTGCTGTTTTCAGTTAAATTTCCATAGTCCATCCTGCAACAAATGTTTCCTGTTAGACTTGATAGAAAACCTTGTATCCTATTTAAGGTATCATGTGTGAATGAACAGTTATAAAAGAACATACCCGACAACGAAAAAAGCATAGCCATCCATGTGATAACTTTGCACAGTTGTATCATTATTCTGTAGAATGATTTCCATAAATCCTTTATAGGTGCCATTAATTATTGACGTATCAAAATTTGGTGTCCTGTTCATTGGTCTTTCTGGAAAATCAAGTTTGAAGACTCCAGTTAGATTAAAACGATCAGCAAGCTTGAGGGGAGTTGCAGGAGCTTGGTAAGAGATCCCATTCAAAGTGCACCGCCTTTTTCCATTGATCAATTCTGGTGGCCTGTTTTTCAACACATAGACCTAAGTGACATTGATCTGTCCATATTTGAAAGAGCCTTGTGGATTAGGCCTAGCAGCCCCAGCGGATACATTCCACCTGTTTCAAAAGACAAAGAGAACAAAAGCAGTCAGGTGTTGCGCATCAAACATGAATATTAGCATTTGAATGAGATACAAGTAAAAATTTACCTGATAGATCTTTCCTAGTTCATAGAGAAGTACTTGTCATAATAATCATCCGGACCATCTGGAAGAGGCCCTTTTGCTTTACCTTTAGAATTGGAATAATGCAGTATTGCCACACCCGTGACATTGGACCAAATAGTGGTATTAACAAAGCGAGCACTTGCCATCATGTAATAATCACTGCTTGCATTCTGGTCCATAGTTACAAGGAACGAGTAAGACTGACCAACATGAATATCTAAGTTTGTGTAATTTTGTTGTGATGTGTAGGACCCTTCTGTCTCGACAAGAAGGAGATTATGATTCTGAATTCTGAAATTCAACGAAGTTGAAATCCCAATATTGTGTACCCTGATGCGATAGGTTTTGCCTGTGTCAAAGAAAACATCCACCAATCACTCTGCAGAACCTTGTGTATGTATAATTAGAAAAAAACAAGTGGAATAAAGAACCTTGTACACACTATGAACATACCAGGCTGAACATTGAATGTCTCATAGTCAATTCCAGTGGGGACCAAATCATTGTAACGGTAGGGGCCTTTCCCATTAAAGAGCACTCCATCAGGAATTCCAAGGTCCTTTCCAGCATCAAGGGCTGCTCGCAGATCCTACCACAACAGGAAAAATTCAAAAAAAATAGCCAATTTACATCATTATCAATCATTGATTCCAGTTGCATAAGTACAGTCCTGACTTGTGTGTGGTGAAGCTACACTCACTTTGTGACTCCTTGTATACCAATCACCAATAAAGATTGTGAAATCTCCATCCAGAGTCCCAAAGGGAACAGGAATCACTACACAATTGTTCACAATAACTCTTCCAAACCCTCCTGCTGCCCTCTGAAAGTGAAGGGAAGGGAAGTAAAAGAAGCTACCAATTTGATCCTTTGCCTGAAAATTATAGGTCCAGTTCCATCCTACAGGAACGGGGCAATTGGTCCTAGATACACCATCTTGCTAGGAGTTTCTTCGATTTTGTAAACCATTCCTGCAGCAGAGAAAATATCATATTGTCAGAAACACGTTCTTTTTCCTTGAATATTAGAACATAGCCATTCAAAATCATATTAGAGATTTGTATCCACATAACTCAGAACTGCATTAAGTATCATAAATTGGGCAATGCATTTGCAACAACATTTATAGTAAGCAGAAGAAATTCATACCAAGTCATCAGAAGTGGCTCATCCAAATTGTTAAAAACATTCACTACGGCATTCCAATTGGTTGTTAAGTTGACCAAGGGTCCAGGAAACTGCCCATTAACTACAATAACCTACAAGCCGACCAGACATTGCCTAACAAGTTCAGTTCAGATAAAAGCACAACATCTTCACAATACCCATCCTAATGCTCTTCATCTAATATAAGGACAAGGAAAAAATATTCCAAGCAAACTCCCAAATAAATAATTCCAAAAGGCATCTATGAAATTCTGCATATAACAACCTTGGAAAAATGCAGATGAACAAAACAGATTTATGTCAGACGAGGCAAGAGAACAAATGAGTTTTTAAAAGAGGTGGCCATACAACTATTGGTACCCAATTCACAACGTGTTTTGCATTCAGTACTTGAGTCTGAGTCTTAAAAAATTATGTCGTCTCAGCAAAAGAATTTAGCCAACTTGATTTCCAAGAAAGAGGCTACAGTTGGTTCACAGCTAGCTGCAGTAAGGACTGTTGATGTGGTTTTCTACTGAGAAGCAACCAATAAATTGTCTGTATCAGTGAATACACTATTTCCATCCCATTAATAATAAATACTTTGATACATTTGATACCTTGGGGCATATGCATTGGTTGTTATGATCAAATTATGAGTTGGTTCTCATTCCCCTTAATACTGATGGTGTATATCTCTACTGAGAAACAACCAACAAATAGGCCGTCTCACTGAATACACTATTTCCATGTCCTTAATAATAAATATTCGATATATTATGTGCCTTGGGGTATATGCAGTAGTTCTTGTTATAATCGAATTATTTCAATGATTTCAGAGAATGCCCATTGACTCATTGAACAGTCCAATCACAATGTGATTCTGATTCTGAAACAATGAAGCTTATATATTTTATAATACCCCCACACATCACATGGCTGTGTTCAAGATTTTCATTTATTTTGAGTTGGTGAAAGCTCAGGGATAAATCATACCATGCTTGTGCACCCATGTTCTCACTGTGGGTTTGGAGCATGTGCGTTGGGAAACAAGGCCTCAAAGTTAGGGCCACTGACTGAAGGCCATTCTTGCTAAGTGGATCCTCTGGCATGCTCCCAGTTTCCTAGTGTAGCAATTAGATCTTTGCATATAGTAAGGCTTGACACTGTCAAAATCCACATCAAGTTCCCCCAGGTTCCCCCCAATCAAAATCCAGCAAAGTTACACAGGCTCGTTCACTCATTGAATAGTTCAATCCAATTTTATAACGATTCTAAATCAACAGACTCAAAGATCGAAAACAACACCCTACACTCTGGCATGACTTGGGGCATATGCATCTGGTATCAAGGCCTTAGAACCTGCTACTAGAGGAGCTGACAACAAGGGCATCCTTGTTCATGGATCCCTTGGCTTGCTCTTAGTTTCTAGTGTGAGTGCATCTACATATAATGTGGTGCAGCACCAAGTCCAGGTCCAGCCTTGCTGCAGCAAGAACCCCTCACAGAATACCAGCAACACACCACTTTCTCAAAACGTGGCCCTTCCAATCAACTCTAGGACTAGAACGGGAACACCATCATTAATGGCCATCATCACTCAAATGAGTAGCCTATAGTGATGTGCTGCTACATCAAAAACTACACTACTCTTCTAGGCATTGAAATATAAACCCAGTTGAGATCTTCGGCATATCTGGATTGGGGGTGCTATTATAAATACGTACGGATGGCCTGCCGTGTACAACTATACATTTGCAATTGTGGGCAAAACGGAAATTTTATTTTTCATAGGAATCCAAATGAATCGGGACTTGAAACGTCTGTACCTTGATTTGGAGATCATCCACAGCAGTGTGTCTTTGAAGCCCTTGAAGGTCTGCCTATTTGAGACTAACAATGCCCATTATATCAAGTTCAGACAAGCTGGGCACGTTTGATTGAGGATGCTCATGGACTTGTCGGCATTTGATGGAGGTTCTTGCTGCGTGGGAAATGGACAAAATGTGTTAAGGCTATCCAATGACCTTCGGATAACAACCAGGACAAAGGAGCATGAGGGTAAGAATATTGCTACCTTTGTCTTCCGCTTACTACAAAAACTTAAATACTTCATCAGTTGATCTCCCCGCCTTGTTCCATCAGACAGAAAGGCAACCGCTCGCATATTGCACAGCTTCTGAATGATACGAGATCCATATTTCTTGGAAAAGGAAAGAGCATCGAGCATCCTTCTCCCTCAAGTTATGCTTTTCCTCTTTCATTAATCTCTTCTCCACCTGTTCCCGCTTTGGACATTGTAAAGAATTTCTTGGATTCCAAGCTTACCAATTAAAGGATCTGTCGCTTAAGCGACGCTTATCACCTTCTTCTTCCACCCTAGATAATTGACCAATTAAGTTTATTTATTTAAATGATTGACCAATTTGAAGCGTCGTCGCTTAAGCGACACTTATGAGATTATATGTCGCTTAAGCAACGCTTATGAGCCTATCCGTCGCTTAAGCGACGCTTATGACCAAAATTTAAAAAAAAAAATTAACTTTCTGATTTTTGGTAGGTTTAAAAGAAAAAATCCACGCGCCGTCGGAAGTAACCATCGGATTTTGGATTGAAATGTAGTAGTGAGATGAGGTCTCGGGACCTATTTTTTGTAAACTTTTTCGTATATATATACATAATTTTACATGGTGTTTATATGTTTCAAATGGAAAATGCATTTTCTATGATATTTATGTGTCTTTGAATGTTTATTTACAATTTACCATGTTTGATTTTGACGTCATGAATGGGAAATATGCCAATCTATGATGTAATTAGCTAATGATTCAGCAACTACATTATGTTCCCTAGGGATATGCCTATAGGTAATGGTTTCAAATGATATTTCTAGCAAACGTACTCTCCGAAAGAGGCGAAGGAGTATTGGGTTTCTAATGGTGTAAACATGGTTTAAATGACAAACCACGAGTTGTGAGTCCATTAAGACTACTAGATCGCGAACATCCTAGGAGGCATCTTCAGTCAGAAGACTGATGACTGCTTCATATTCGGTGATGTTATTAGTAGTGGGACCTATACAAACCGCTCCTGAACTGACCAAATCTTTAGCTGGGGAATAGAGGACCCAAGCAGTCAAGGCGAGATTCAAGGTGTGGCGGCAAGCACCATCAGCAAAGCCGTAGAAATCCATCTACATGACCAAAACATGGTATAAACAGATGCGGACACTAAACTCAAAACCATCTTGAAAATACTAAAAGCACACTAAAAGTCAATCAATATACATATATATAAGACACTATCCAAGAAAGACCTAGGCATAGTACCTTTTCAGGTACAACCCATTGCAAGGTTGCCCCAAAGGGATTCCATCATAATCAACGAGCTCATAAGCTCCTTTCTCTAACACCTTATAAATAACGAAAGGTCCATACAAAATGGACTCGAACTTACCCTTCCCTAGTTTGTCATATCTCTGATCATAAGTCAAGACTAGGTCACCCCTATTAAAGACACGAGGTTGGACAGATTTATCATACTGCGCCTTGACGCATTTCTTATGTGTCTCATTAGCCAAGGCATCATCTCTCTCAGTCTCGTCAAGGTTACTCAAGTACAAAAATCTTTCTTCCTCCATGGAAGTGTCTGGGAGAAGTTCGACGGCAATTTGTAAGGATGGAATCTGACATTGAATCGGTAAGACAGCTTCGAGTCCATAGACAAGCTGGAATGGTGTGAAACCAGTGGTTGTTTTCACGGAAATCCGATAAGCCCACAAAGTGGAGAAAAGAAAGTGGTGCCAGTTGGATTTATGATCTCCAACCATCCAACGAAGCATAGTTTTCAAAACTTTGTTAATGGCATCTACATGACCATTAGCTTGTGGATAATACGGCATAGAGGTTTCATGGCGAAAACCTAGCTTGGCACTCAGTTCCTCCATCATTTGATTACGGAAATGGGATCCGTGATCAATAACGATGGACTGTGGAACTCCAAATCTAGCTATGATATGGTTGAACCAGAAGAGATCGACAGTCTTACCATCTTCTGCATATGTAGGAATGGACTCAACCCATTTTGTGAAATAATCAACGGCTACGATGATGTAACCATGCCCCCCGGCTGAGGTAGGATTACAATGCATGAATTCAATCCCCCATTTGGTGAATGGGCCAATGGTAATGACGGGGCGTAGTGGATCAGGATGGGTGCACTTTTTAGGATAAAAGTGTTGACAAGGTGGGAATTTCATAACAGCCTCATGACAGTCTTTGAAGACAAAAGTCCAGAAATAGTCAGCACGAAGGATTTTCTGGGTTGTAGCCATCCCAAATAAATGACCGCCACATGCTCTAGAGTGGCAATCATTTAACACATGTTCAACCTCCTCATGGGTGAGGCATCGCCAGAGAATAGAGTGAATCCCACGTCTATACAAGGTATCATTCAGGATGAGATAGTACTTCGCGTGGTGACAGATACGGCGACGATTATCGCGGGATAAATGTGGCTGAAATCGTTGTGTTTGGAGATAAATAAGCAAATCTCCATACCAAGGATCGGTAGTGCTAATCAAGAACAGGAATTCATCCAGAAATGAATCACTAGGATCATATTCCGTCGAAGCATAGGGAAGGTCACACATAAGCTCGGCAAAGACCAATGATTTCTTTGATGTGGCTTTGGAAAATTCCAGATCAAACTCCTGAAGTATGACTATCCAACGGGAGTACTTGCCCCCGAGCACCTGACGAGTTAGGATGTAATACATCGAGTTCTGGTCTACCAATATGGTGGTAGTGCGGAGCAGAATGTAGTGACGAAACTTTTGTACAACAATGACCGTGGCCAATGATAACTTTTCCACACGTGAATAGCGAGTTTCAAAATCCATGAGATTCTTACTGGCATAATAAATCACGTGCTCCTGACCGTGGAGATTTTCTTGCACTAAAACCATGGCGATGGTAGTAGCGGAGGCAGCAATATACAAGAGAAAGTCCTTTGAATAATCTGGGGGGTGTATCACGGGTGAATGAGTCAGAGCGTGCTTAATATTATCAAAGGTGCATTGGGCCTGGTCATCCCAGAAGAATGGAGTGTTCTTATTGAGGAGACACATATAACAGTGCATTTTCTCTACGAAATTGCACATGAAACGATGGAGAAAGTTTGCCTTCCCTTGCAAACTTTGGAGTTCAAGGAGATTAGTTGGGGCTGGTAGATCTAAAATACCGGAAATATTCAAAGGATCGATTCGGATGCCATCCTTGGATACCACAAATCCTAGCAGACGTCCCATCTCAACGCAAAAAACACATTTATGCGGATTGAGCCATATATTATAATGACGACATCTCAAAAATATGTCTCTAAGATGACCGGGGTGGTCCTCCCGTCACTGTGAATGAGCAGGGAGGTCGTCAAGGTACGATTCAACAATATGTTTAATATCGTGAAACGCATAGGACATCGCACGCTGGAACGTGGCTCCAGCATTTTTCAAGCCAAAGGGTAACTTCTTATATGCAAAGGTTCCCCATGGGCAAATGAATGTCGTCTTATGCTGATCGGAGGGTAATATCTCAATTTGATTATAGCCAAAGAAGCCATCCATGAATGAAAATATGACACTTCCAGCATAGTTGTCGATAATTTGATCAATGTGCGGGGTAGGAATGTTGTCCTCGGGACAAGATTTGTTTAAATCCCTAAAGTCGATACAGAATCTAATGGTGCCCTGCTTTTTATTGACAGGGACAATGTTCGATACCCATTCCGTTAGGGGTACAAGATAAATAAACCCAGCTTTGAGAAGTTTCTCAATTTCAGCTTTAATAGCTGCAGCCTTTCAAGGATGGACTTGCCTTAATTTTTGCCTGAGAGGTTTAGCTGTGGGATAGGTTTTAATCTCATGGACCACAATGGATGGGTCAATCCCCGGCATCTCTTCATAGGACCAGGAAAAAATGTCATGGAATTTTTTTAAAAGTGCCTTGTATGCTTCAGATTCGTCTGCCAAGCAGTTCTACCCAACATGAACATGCTCAATAGTATCAGGCTTGGCTGATATGTCAATCAAATTCTTTTGAGTAATGTTGCAAAGGTTTCCTTCATAATTTGTATCTTGCAACAATATAGGACTTTGGGGTATGTTGACAATATCAGTAGGAAACAAGGATGTAAAATCATGGCTAACCGAACTGGTGTTGGGGAGGAACATGGATCCATGATGGTGATCCTCCCAAATGGGCTCATTCGTATTCATGATCTCCATAATGGACTCATCTGAAGGAAAAGTCTCAAAGAGATAATCTATAACAGGAAGAGAAAGTTCTAACTAGTACGGTAAATGGTAAGGATCTGAAGCCACTAGATGAAGCTCATCCGTGTGATCATCGAAAAAGGTTTGAATGTTGTCATACATAGCTTCGTGTGGACTCAACGAGGTGGACTCAACAACCTTTTTACCCTTAGGCTCATAATCAAAGTAGGCGATCATATGGACTGTCGCGGTATCCATGCTAGGAGAAGTGGATGGAAAAATCCCCATAAGGGATGAATCCTTCAACATGCCTACCCCAATCAGCTGGTAAGGAGGAGGGGACTAGCCTAACATGGGGATGTTATTAGCTGTGGAGGTAGTAACATCCGGCGTACAGAAATCAAGCTGATCAATAGTAACAATTCTCCCTAGATGCGGAAATTGGATTGTTCGGAATACTGTTGAGGCGACAACAGTCATGGCATAGAACCAATTTCTTCCTAGAAGGAGGTTGTAATCTAAAGGGGCATCTACCACTTCTACTTGAATGGAAACGGTTTTTCCCCCCAACTCGACTCTATGAACCCCACATCTATGATCTCCTAAAGGCGATGCCTCACCCCCACATCTATGATGTCATACATAGCTTCGTGTGGACTCAACGAGGTGGACTCAACAACCTTTTTACCCTTAGGCTCATAATCAAAGTAGGCGATCATATGGACTGTCGCAGTATCCATGCTAGGAGAAGTGGATGGAAAAATCCCCATAAGGGATGAATCCTTCAACATGCCTACCCCAATCAGCTGGTAAGGAGGAGGGGACTAGCCTAACATGGGGATGTTATTAGCTGTGGAGGTAGTAACATCCGGCGTACAGAAATCAAGCTGATCAATAGTAACAATTCTCCCTAGATGTGGAAATTGAACTGTTCGGAATACTGTTGAGGCGACAACAGTCATGGCATAGAACCAATTTATTCCTAGAAGGAGGTTGTAATCTAAAGGGGCATCTACCACTTCTACTTGAATGGAAACGGTTTTTCCCCCCAACTCGACTCTATGACCCCCACATCTAGTCTCTATGACCCCCACATCTATGATCTCCTAAAGGCGTACATCCTTCCTCAAGGGTTTGACATGATGGATGGTTCCCGGATAATTCAGCTTAAAGCTGCTGTCATTCTGCGTTTCAGTAACGATACCTTACCTGCACTCCAGACTCCCGTTCACAATACCCCGCGCCTGCTCAGCATGGTGGAAAAGGATAATTCCAAGAAAGCCCAAACTGTTTTGTTCGAATGGATGGGTATTAAATATCCACAAGAATGGGAGTGTAAATATGATGAACTCTGAAACAGTGAAGCTTTAAAGGCTGCATTAAAAAAGCAGCCCATTACCTTTGACAGAAAAAACAGTTCTTTCCGGTTGCCAAATGTAACTCCATTTCCAAGATTCTCCCTTGCGGATGTAAACCCTTCTTTATCTCGTTCTGCATCTACTTCCTCTTATGCAGTAGACCGAAAACTATCCTCCACTCCTTCTGTTCCTGAAGCCAACTCTTCAGAGTCATTTATTGGCCTGCATGATACAGAACACAAAGGTCAGCACAAAGATTGTCCAGCATGTCGAAAGACATTGGAAATACTTCGGCGTCATAGAAAAGGTCCCCATCTTGGTATGTTTTCTCTTCCTAGAGAAAATGAGGCCTATGAAGTAGAAAGGGAAGGGCGAAAATCTTATTTTTCAGGTAGAAATCTACCTAATGTCCCTTTCAGACAGTACACTCCTGATGGTCTGTCTAAGAGAGAATATCTACCTCAGAAAACGGTAGAAGTTGGAGAAACACCATCAGATGAAGTCAGGCTAAGCAATTGGGGTAACTTGCAGCAAGGATTAACCGCAGCAAATTTAGATGATATGGCCCGAGACATTTTAAGTCTAAAGGCCAGTATGCAAGAGGAAAAAGAGAAAATTGCCGAAGTCAGTGCCAAGCTGGATCTTGTTCAGCATTTACTTACTGACTCAGAAGCCATTAAGAAAATGGTTGCAAGAGCTTCTGAAAACATTCTTACTCGCCTGAGTAAGATGGAAGAGTTGTCTAAAAAAGCATCCACTCTGGGTTCTAAAGTTCTTAAACCTAGTCCTGCCATTTTAGCCTTGGCCGCTGAAGGTTATAAAAGAAAAGAAAAGGCTAAGCTTGAGCGTAGCATGTCATTTGGGATGATGGCTACTGATGAATCTGACCAAAGGCCCGAATTCGATTTTGGTAGATCTGAAATAGAATTCAGAATTCTTACAAAATGGGTAACTGCTATCAAGAGTCTTCCTCCATGCCTATCTGAGAAGGCTATCCAGAAAATCCTGAGTCTGGTTCCTCCTGAACCTGAGCTAGAACCTATTATTCCTTCTGCACAAGCCGAAGAATCTCAGTCTGTCTCAGAACCTGTTGACTTAGGAATTTTACGCATTCATGAAAGAGGGTCTCCCTCTGAAGTTAATCAAGAACCCGATTTTGATGAGCCTATGACAGATAGAGAACCTACCCAAGGTCCTCGGATTCCTTTAAGTTTCAGTACCCATACGTTCAACAACATCATATCCCAGATGCCTGAGCACCCTGTGATTAATATTGACTGTCAGTCCAGAGATGCAATCCATGATTCTTTGAATTTACTCTTTCACTGGACTTTATCAAAAAAGGCCCAAAACCCTGAGATATCAGGACAACAGATTGCTACTCTGCTGGTTACAGGCCTCACAGGTTTAGCAAATGAATGGTGGAGATGGTTGCCCCAGAGAGTTAGAGATGATATTTTAAACTCTGATGATGCAGATCAACAATTATTAAAGTCGCTAGAAACATAGTTTCATGGTGGAGATGATGAAGACGATGCTGATCATCTCTCATCTCTTTATATGTCTGCTAGGCTTTGTGATTTGTCCTTAGCTGATGAGTATTTCTGCTACATGCAAAAATTGCTGATAAGGTCAGGTAAAGCCAATGACCCTGCTTACCTTAAGCATTATCTAAGAAGCTTTCCAGGTCATGTTCCTGATGCAGTAGAGAAATACATGAAGGACAAACATTTAAATTATAAAGATTTATCAATCGCTCAGCTCCATTATCACATTAAAGAGACATGGCAAGAGCACTGTCTATCCAAGCGGATTGATAAAGATTTTAAGACACATCAGAATATGTTTACACCTTCATTCTGCAAGAAGGTTGTACAGATGCCAGATTGGGGATGTGGTGCCCATAATCGTGGTCATCTAAATCAGAAATGTCATTGTGAAGGGAGGAGCAAGCATAAGAAAAATAATTTCTTCTCGAGTGATCCTAGATATCATTATCCTGATAAACCTCTCAAGTTTAGCAGGAGAAAGCCTCAGAAGAAATATTATAACAAACTGCCTCCTCGTAGGAGAAAATATATTACAAAAAGGAGAAAACCCGCAGATAAAGAATCTTGTTTTCTCTGCGGCGTAAAGGCCATTGGGCAAACAAGTGCCCTAAGAAGAAAAATAAGCCTCGCCTTGCAGCATTTTGTGCCTCAGTCCAGCCTCAGTGGTGGCGTTATTCTTCTTCTTCCAAACCTCCTACCGGTGAATTTGTTTATCTTCCTGATGATTCTGATTATGACTTTGTCTCTGATTCTGATCTTCCTGAACTTAATAAATTTGGTCCCTCTTTAGCCTCTTCTTCTGATCTGTCGGATTCTGCTTCCGATACCGATGCTTCCGAGGTTCCAAATTTGGGGGGGTGTAATCTGCCTAGTTCGCCCCGTTCCTCTGTTTCTTCCTCTGTACATACCTTCCAGCCTCCTGAGTTTAACTTCTCTCTGTATATGCTTTCCTTTCAGCACCAGCATTATGACTTAGAAAAACAGATAGCTGCAATTGACTTAGCTTTTGCTGAAACACAGCCCTATCGGTATCAGCGAAGAGAACAGCTAAGAACAGAAAAAGAGTTGTTGCTTGAACAACTAAAAGGCAAAAAGAAGATGCTTGACAAACCAAGCAGTCCTCATTCCTCTAAAGTAGTCTCCTTTCATGAGCCAGCAACTGTATATAAAGCTTATCCAGATAAGCATGAAAGCAGGCGACAATATAGACTCTCAACTCAAGAAACTTTGAGAGATATGATAAAAGAGAAGCAGCAACAAATAAAGCAGCTCTGTACAGAAGTCAGTGAGCTCCGAGATCATGTAAAGATACTCGACGCTGAAGAAGAACATTCTTCAGAAGAAGAAGTGAATAAGTTTATTAAAGGAGCCATGGACAGAGAAGTAGAAATTATAGATACTCCGAACAGATTGTACATAATCAGCCTAGTCTGTTCTTGATGTCTGGTCCCAAACTGTACATAAAAGTCCAGTTCGATTTAGAAGAATTTAAGCCCTATACTCTTTCCTGTCAGATTGATTCTGGATGTCAGGTCAATCTTGCAAAAGGTTCTGCACTTCCCTTCTATTACTGGGAAAAGACATTTGGCAGTGGAACTGCTATCCATGGTACCCCAGTACCTATAAAGGGAAAAGCTGAGATTGTTCCAGTCATGTTCGGCAAAGCTCAGAGCAAGCTTACTTTCTACAGACTGGATGAATTAAAAGATGATTCTCTGTTGGGATCTGATTTCCTTCATCAAGTCAGTCCCTATACATTAGATCATGATGAAATGACTTTCACTTGCTATGTCAATAAGAAAAGGATAGTTCTTCCTTTATCCTTTACCAGTGAAGTCAAATGCCGAGCAATAACAGAACAAGAGAATGCTAATATCCCTCAGCTAGCAAAGATGGAAAGGGCAATAGCTTACTCAGAAACACATAGTGAAAAGATGTTGAAAGACATTTCTGAGAAGCTTAGAAAGGATTGTTGTTCTGATAGTCCTAATGCGTTCTGGAAGCGGGAGAAGTATTTTGTCACTTTGCCTTATGATCCGCTTCAGAAGATAAAACCTATGAAGGCCTCTGCGAGAGTTATGACGCCCTCTGAAAGAGCATTCTGCAAATAGGAGATTGCAGAACTATTAGAGAAAGGACTTGTTGAACCCTCAAAGAGTCCATGGGCATGTTGTGCCTTCGTGG
>LPNX010023323.1:156215-275004 GCA_001517045.1 Pseudotsuga menziesii | reverse complement strand
CTCGGATTAAAAATCACCAAGGGCATGGTAGTATTGCAAAACCATGTTCTTCAGAGCTTCAAGAAATTTCCTGATATCATTACAGATAAAACACAGCTCCAAAGATTTCTTGGTTCGCTCAATTATATCAGACCATTCTATCAGGGACAAGCTAAAGATATAGTTATGCTTCAGAGCAGGCTTCAAAAGAACCCGCTAGCATGGTCTAAAGAAATGACTGCAGTCGTTAAGCGAATAAAGATAAAAGTTATGAAGCTGCCAGCATTAACTTTGCCTACAGGAAAAGGCAATCTGATCATTGAGATGGATGCATCCGCCCATACATGGGGTGGAGTTTTATTAGAAACCATTGATCGGAAAGAAAACATCTGTGGCTATGGATCGGGATCCTTTAAAAAGGCTGAACTTAATTATCCCTCCAACCATAAAGAAATTTTGGCAGTCAAGAAGACTGTTCAACATTTCATTCTCTTCCTCAAACCCGTAAAGTTTATCATCAGGACTGATTTAAAAATTATGCCTGGAATGTTAAAGAATGAACTGTAATGGCTGAAAATAATAGCCGCATATTAAAATGGTTTATATGGTTGTCAAATTTTGATTATGAAATTATATATAAGCCTGGCTATCTAAATTGTCTTGCTGATATGTTGACCAGGGAGTCAGCAGAAGATCTAAAAGACCTTCAGCCTGCACTTAACATGTTTGATCCAGGAGAATCCAGCTCAGGCCCTGCCAGAAGAAGAGTGAGGAGAGAAATGAAGAAAGAAGAAGATGCAGCAGAAAGACCAAAGACACATGAAGAACTGCTGCAGAAAGAAGGATTGTTTATCCTGCCCTGGGATGGCTCATTACCCAGAAATGTTCGTATTGAGTCTCTGGAATACGCTTCAGCGGATGAAGCTAAAAGGTTTCTGCAACTGACGCTGATTCAAAATATTCATTCATCTCCCTTAAAGCTAACTATTCTTGAAAGATGGGAGAAAGAAGCTTTCTTCAGCTTTGCAGATGCCACAGGCAAGCTCCGAGACTGCCCAGAGGTGTGGACCGATTATGATGATAATGATCATCTCTGGTATATTGATCTCTGCAGAGGAGACCTCACATGGACTTCTTATAACCTCATTCTACAATGCTGCAGAGAGAATGACACAGTTGTAATCTTCGCCGACCCTGCAAATCTTGCAGCCAATACTAAATGGTCGGGTTGGACAGAAGTTTTCCTGGATAAGTTCTGCCCTAGAACTGACTGGGAAAACTGCAGAGCTAACTTCATCCTTCATTTGAAAGCTGATCTGCAGGTTGCTAATCAGAGAGAACTCTGGTTTAAATTCAAGCTTCATTTCAAAGGAGGAACATACAAACCGCTAGAGCATCGTATGTATGTACAACAAAAAGTAATACGGAGAAATGTGGAAGGAGACCACATTGAGTCACGGGTAACTATCCGTGATATACCGCTAGACTTCAAGGTCGAATCTAAGTTCCGTGGAGAGTTCATATGTGAACCATTAGAAATTTTTCAAGGTTTCGATGTACAATGTTGTTTCTCTCCGTGGTTATATTCTCTTCCTTCGGATGATGAGATTCCCAATTCTCCAGTCCAAGATGCTCAAGGATACGACTCCCCAGATGATGACATATGGGAGTATCTTCAAGGCCGTGACCCATACGATTGAAAGCAGTGGTGGGCCTTATGAAGCCTGAGTGGGCCAGGTTTGCCCCACATTGATTCCGCCGCGGGTCGGATGACAAGCTCCGCTATGTAAATAGTAGGTTAGATGCTGTCGTCGGCCAGCTATGCTCCACTTTGTTATATGTTGTCTTCTTGTCGGTCTGTCATAATGATTCTTCGGGTCCCCGTAATGCCACTGGCCAATTAAGGGACGAGATAATGGAAGTGGTAGTCCCCACTGTCCACCCCGTTGATTCGGTTATGACTGGTTAGTGTAGGTGTTGGCTACCGGATCTCTTTATGACCGGTTAGTGCCAGTCAGCATCCACCGGTTGCACCGGCTAGGATCCTATAAATAAACCTCTCGGGCTCATTGTTATGTATCATATTCGGAGATCACATCCTGAGTCTTAGAGAGCTCTGCAAGTTCTTAGTGTGTCAGTCTGAGCAAGTAGTCCGCTCGACTCTAGGTTGCATTCTGTTTGTGTCGAGCGCTGTGTATGCTCTCCTTCTGCGCCTTAGTGCGATCAGCTAGGATCAAAAGCAGCGATCTCAAGTTGTAATGCGTCTGTAAAAGACCAAGTAGCGTATGCTCTCCCTCTGCACTTCGAGTGACCAGCTGGGATCGGAAACTGCTTAGGCTCTTCTATCATAATATTTGAGTCTGTAATCATACTGTTACTCGGCCCTCGGCCCTGCATCTGTACTGTTCATTCGGCTCTGTTAATATACTGTTCATGTTGTTGTTCACTATCATACCGATAGTCATTGCCGTTTGCATTGTGTTAATCTATTTTATTTCGCGCATTCTGTTGAAAGAAGTTATTAATATTGTTAAAGATAACATTAATATCCCAGAACAAGTTTAAAAATTGTGTCGATCCTTCCCTCCCTCTTATTTAAAGTTGCAACAAAGATTCATATAAATCATTCTTTGTAATTTTTAGCGAAGTCATAAAAATGTTGATAGAACTTTCAACATTAATTTTTACAATTTTAAATGAAATATAACTTTAATTTAAAAATAAAAATTAACATAAAATAAAATTTAAATACTATAAATTTATAATTAAACAAATAAATATCAAATTATATAAATAAAAATACAACTATAAAACAAATCTAATAATATTAAATTTCAGAACTTAATATTTTAATTTAATATAATCTTTAATAAAACTAAAAAAAATTAAAAATAGTATAAAATAAACACTTTCATCATTTTGTTTGTTTATAATCAATAAAAATAAATCTAATAATAATAAATTCCAGAACTTAATATTTTAATTTAATATAATTTTATAAAACTAAAAAAAATATTTAAAAATAATATAAAATAAACTCTTTCATCATTTTGTTTGTTTGTAATCAATAAATGATGTATAAATTAAATTATAATCTTAATGAAAGTGAAAAATTAAAAAATAATTTAATGTAACAATAAAACACTGATTTTTTTTTAATTTTAATGTATAAAGTTTTTTCAAGTTTTGCAATAAAAAAATGTGTGTAATGGTTGAGAAAGAGTAATGTATAAAGTTTTTTAAGTTTTGCAATTAAAAATGTGTGTAATGGTTGAGAAAGAGTAAGGAGGAATGTGATGATTTGGGAAAAAAAATGAATGGAATGTCTTTATATATATATATATATATATATATATATAACAGATAAAAAAGTTTAAAAATTTGATTGGTAGAAATGAAAATGATGAAAATTTATGTGAGGGCTATTTATAATTAAAGTCGAAAAATATATCATGCATTATAAGTATAAATTAAAAATGGTATAGATAAAATAAAATTAATTATACTTATTTTTTAAATATAAAAAAATTATATTTAATTTTTAAAATTTTTATCAAAAAAATTAAGTTTTTTTAAGCAACACTAAGTGAGATTCCAACCTACTTCTTTCTTCAAATTTTGGCTTAGAAAATCTTAAATCTTCATTTGATGGAGTTCGTTTTTACCTTAACGTCATTTTCTTAATAAAAACTTGGGCATCTTAATTCTTCACAAAACCTAGGGCTTGAGGTAATTGAAAAACCATTGTTGGTATTGTTCTCTAAAGGATCCATTGGATATCAAATTCATAGATCCATGCTTGACCTAGATTTATCAAGAACTAAGAGGGATCAAATTTCTTGAAATGTAATTTTGTTATCTTAATTGTTGTACACTTTAAGAAAAAACATTTGGTAATGTGGGTCATTTGAATTTTTTTTGCATTCATTTATATATTTTTGTAGTTAACACACTCCAATTTAATGATAAAATTTATGTAAGTTGGTTAATGAAGTTTATCCCACATACATAAGGCAAAAGATTTAGTGAAATAATTAGCTTTACAAAAAATAATTGAATCACCATTTAGATCACTCGAAGGAAACTACACAACAAGCCCTTCATGGCATTTTCTTTACTACTCTCTTTTTTCACTTCATTGCATCTATTTTAATTTTTTTCCTTGTGATGCCCCCATTACACATTTTGGGGAAATTGCTAATAAAATACATTTGTGTTGGTATTACAAACTTTCTCTATTTTTCATTCTACTACATACAATCATAGTCAAATGAAGGCACTCTTGAAATGTTGTGTTTCCTTCATTAGGGATATATTTCTAAATATTTTTGTTATAATTAAATAAATAAATAATTTTTTTCAATAATATATATATGGGGGGTCATATTTCCATTCAAATAACAAAAAGTACATATTTCAGGTGTAACAGTGCACAAAGAGGTAATAGTTTAGACTTGAGACAATGGTCACAAAACCAAGTCTAAAACAGAAGTCAAGAAAAGTCCAACATATTACAAGTTACACAACACTTAAGACCCTGACATAGGATGCTAAAATGAGTAGGTTTGAGAGGAGACCATTGTTCCCTCTTATTATTCTTCCCAAATATATAAGAACCAATATCTGGATCCAAGCCTTGTTTTGATAGTCCATCTGCAAGTTGATTATGTTCTCTGAAGGTATGCTAAAAAGTGACCTGTGTAAATCCAAAACTAATGGCTTTCACTCTATCTGCTAATTGTGGTAGTTCAAAGTTATGATTATAGTCATTCCATTCATTGAGTTAATGATGAAAGAGAAGTCCTCGTACACCTGTAATTTGCGAATAACTTGGATGGAAGCTTTATCTAGAAGGAAAAACAAAGTCTACAATTTGGCCCAATTATTTGAACCCAGGCCCAAAACTCGTTCTTCTAGAAAAAAGACAGAGTACAAAAGGAAGAGGGAAAATAAAAAAATTGCACAACCTATTATCACCTTGATAGGCACCATTGAAGAAGGACTAATCTCTATCCTTTTCAAAAGACAATTGATTAATCACTCTCTGTTTGGGAGGCTTATATAGTTTTCAGTTGTTATGGAATATGGGATATACTTGAGAGGATGTTTGAATCACATAGAGGATTTTATCATTGAATACCATTGAATTTCAAGTCAACCATATCCTCGATAAATTGAGTACAAAAGAGGCCACCCCATTAAATCAAGTATGAAAGAGGCCAAAATGGGTTAAGGGGAGGGTAGGGAAAAAACTTATGTAGGTTGCCTTTTGTTGATGCATCCTTAAAACAATGGATAAGGAAAAGTGATCCTCCGATTCCTGCCACACTTGGGTGGTGAAAAGGAATTTCATAATGCCATTGATATTGGATTCCTCTATTGCTTTACAAATCCAGTAGATACTAGGCCCCGATTTCCTTTTTTTTTAATGTGTTCCTAGGCCAAAACCTTTTTATTTACCAAAATCCACATATGGAGGGTACTCTTTGGAGGGGCTAGAGCATACCATAATTTTCTCCGCCATCATTTGGGAGAAACATTTTATCCTTAAACATGTATAAGTAGCCTAGTTGAGGCGAGTAGGATCCCTAGAGAGGGTTAAAACGCCAATCCAAATAGTCAACCTTAGGCTTTAGACAGATGTTCCCATGTATGAGAATGTAGCAGTATATTTTCTAATGGTCAACCCAACCCCAAAGAAGACCTAATTCCTCATCCTTAAGGAAACCTTGCTTCCAAATAGTGGTGTATTGAGGGCATGTGAATTTATCCAAGGTGGTCGGTCCCCTTTGTTGCAAAAGTGGATTAACTCCCTGGGAAGGGTCATTGATCCTCTGCATCCCATGGTAGTTTTAGAGTCATGTCTAATCTTATTTTGTCACCAAATATCCAAGATAAAAACCTACCTATAATGGGGAAGGATAGAGTCATCGATTTCCAATTATTGGATGCCATAGTGATTAGTTTGTGTCTAGAGCGGATTTCTTCGATAATAGATTTAGGAGCCATGTATTTCATTGTAATAATGTGTTTCCAAATTCTTTCTCAAAATAGGAAGTCACCACAAGGATTTGGTAGCAAGAATTTTGTTGAAAGAGAAAATATTCTCCAGATCCCAAGCCCCTAGCTCTTGGGAATGACAATGCTTTTTCATTTCATCAGATGATAGCCTAGGTACTCTCTAATTATCTTCCACAATAAATTGAAACATAGTTTGTGAATATATTGAAGAATGGATTAGGGGATGTGATGTATTTGGTGCTAATATACTGGGATATACTCTAACAATTATTTGATTAGAACCAACATCCCACCTCTAGCTGAGAGATCCACTTTTTGTACTAGGAGTTTATTCGGGCTTTCATTCTATCTTTAAGTCATTGCCAGTCTTTTTTCCCATACCCATTTGGCTTGAATTAAAGACCAAGTCGTTTAGGAAATATTACATATTTTTTTAATCAAAAGGGAAATGCCTTGATCTCCAAATAGGTATTATATTTCCTTCCCCTTGCATCTAGTAAATTGCATAGTTTATGATATTAACTACCATATGTGAGTATTTACTAAACAGATCAATAGCTTCCTTAAAGCGCATGTATTTCAGATCCGAGCAAAGAAAGAAAAGGAGGATATTGTCAACGAATAGTAAATGGGTCAGGTTGAAATACCTATAAAAGGAGACCCCTTTGAGTTCACAATTCCTTTACTTGAGGATTAGCCTATTGATTCCTTTCACTACGAGAGGGAATGTGTAGGGGGGGATATGAAATCCATGTATAAGTCCTCATTCAGCCTTGAAGAATGGGGATCCTACACCATTTAAATGTAACCTGAATGACCAAGAAACTACACATCCCATTATCTAATTGACAACATCAATACTGAGCCCAATTTGAAGGAGAAATAAGCCTGATTTGAAGGATAACTAACCTAAGGAAGAACTAGGAAACTCTGTCAAAAGCCTTTAAAATATCAAGCTTCAGGATTGCCACATGATGTTTGTTCCTTTTTAATGAATGGATTCCCTCTTGAGTTGATCCAATGGCTTCATGGATGGTTCTACCCTTGAGGAATCCAAATTGTTCATGGGAGATATCACTAGAGAGAATGGTATTTAGACAAAGAGAGGTAATCTTGGCCACAATTTTATATGCACTATTGTCGAGGGATATAGGAATAAAATCTTCAAAATATTTGGCCCTATCCATTTTAGGGATGAGAGTGAGGAAGGTTGAGTTTAGGATTCCTAGGATTTTTCTATATGTTCTTTCTTCCTAGACATGTTTTGGAAGCTCATATCCGAGGGAAACAATTAAGTCCACAAGGAAATATATCATATCCTCTTAGACCTTAACTTCAAGACTCCTGGGGGAATCACACTCTTGGCCACTTAAGTCATCCTAGGAATCTAACAACCACTCATCACAAACCCTAATAACCAACTGAGCTTAAATGGACTATTTCCTCAATATGAGGGAACATTCCTCACTTTGAAGGTGCATTAATCAATTAAAGGGCATGACTAGTAGTTAGTATCAGTTGGTAACGAGGTGACCCATTTCAAATTCACTCCTAACTAACCTTACATACCCCAATTCGAATTCATGGAACTGATTAGGAGTTTTACACTACTTAATTAGTTAACTAAATATTCAACCATTTACCTAAGCAATTAGTTGTTGTGAAGTGTAGAGTTAGTATAACTCAATTTAGGATAGTTAACATGGCTAATTGAGACCTTTCATGCCCCAATTCGCTTTCGTATACCTAATTAGGGGTTTTTTGTTAGTTAACACAACATTCATTCAGTTAACCAAGCTTTCACTTATTTAAGTCAACACTCCATTAGTTAAGTAGTCACTCCATCAGTTAACTAGTCTAGACTCAGTCTAATAGAGTTAGAATGTATAGATAACGGTTGTTTAGATCTTCCTAAGACTAACACACCTCGTGTAAGCATGGGAAATTCAAATTCCCTTCAACCCTAATTCAAACTGCTTGCCTTTAAATATTGGAACTTGATTATTCTCATTCTCTTATGTTCCGAGTTTCTTCTCTAGTAATTTATGTTATCCATTTCTTACATAATGTCTTGATGGCTGATTTGATTTTCATTGCATATCTATTTAGTTTATTTACCTATATATATACATGTTCAAATCTTATATGGTATTAGAGCATGGGAGGTACTAAACTAGTTAGTGTTTTAGTGATTTCTTGTCAGTTATATACTCTTGCAAGTTGAGAAGGGATTTTGCAGCCAGGATTTTGCAACCATCTAGAAGGATTTTGCAGCCACCCAAGTAGTATTTTTCATCCACCAAAGAATATTTTTCATCCACTAAAGAAGTCTTTTGCATCCACCAAAGAGCCCATTTATAGTACTCATTTTTCGCCATCAAGAAGTGCAATTGTAGCCATCGAAGGAGTGCTCATTACAACCATCAAAGAGGTGTACTTGTAGCCACCAAAGAACTCATTTGTAGCCATAAATGAGTATTTTTCCAGCCATCAAAGAGATCATTTTTAGCCATTAGAGAGATCATTTGCATCCATGGATCTCCTATCCCCCAGCTCAGTTTCTACATAGTTGGTAAGATCGATCTAGTTTTGTTGAAGGATGCCCCAGAAGCTTCACAACACATGTCCTACAAGAACATATTCACTTACATTGAGAGGATGAAAGAGGCCCCAAAAGCTCCACATCATATGGACTATAATGACATAAGCTCATCCATAATCCACTTCTAAGTTCTCAGTTGATGAAGACACTTTTAGAAGCCCACTAGAAGAGGTGATCTACAAATTTCTTTTATCCATTCATGAATTTGTCCCAAATCCATTTCAAATTTTAGAAGACTTTGAAGAAATTTTCCCAAATCAAGTTAAAATTGAAGAAGACTTAGTTCGTTGCATTTGGCACCATATTCACTTGGGTCATTATCTTTTTTGATTTGGAATTTTATACATATATTATGGTTTCCAAATCCCATCATATTAAATGATTATTTTATTGGCCCAAACTCTAGTGGTTTCAAATTTTATGATGACAAGACTGATGTGGTAAATCATGGCATGTGATTTTAATACTCGACAAGTATGTGGGTGCTATGTCGTTTCTTTTTACTGGGGAGAGCAGCAAGGTATACTTGTTTCTAGAGCAGATTTTTGCTATCTGCTACCTCATAGATGCGCTGCATCCATTCTCTATGGAAATAATCATAATTAGCCATACTCTTACATTTTGAGTTCATTAAAATAAGAGAATGCTTATCAGATATTTCGTGCTCTGTTCCACACCAGTGTTCTAAGATCATAGCGGTAAGAGCACTAATCATATTACTTTGTGGCTTTCCATTTTCATGAAAAATTATATCTCCAGCATCATCTCTTAATACTTCCTTTTCCATTTTTTCTACAAGTGCATGAGATGGTTCTGTTTCCCACCATTTGGCTAGAGTACCAGTAAAACATTGTATAAGACATTTGCATGCTTCTATCTCGCCTTTTCCTTTCATGCACATAATTCTGTATGATACATACATTCTGCCTAACACTTGTTTGATTTGTCCTACATACATATTATCAATGTTCCACTCTAGGTAGCTTTCTTCAGAAAACTGTTGTACTTCAGGTAACTTTCCTTTGCCATACAAATCTGGAGCTGAAGGCCTAGACATGTTCCATGACAGGCTTTCTTTAACAGGCAAAGCCCAATCCAGTGCAAGCTGGGTGACAAGGGCATAATCCGCCTCAGTGCTTTCTTTAGGAAAATGGAGGGGAAATTTTTCTTTGTTCTCTGACTTTTCTAGATGATAGACACTAGAAATTCCTTCAACTGGTTTAGTAAAGAGACTAGAGAGAGGGATTTCTCTATTACATTGTTCTTTTAAAGGAAGATCTGCTTGGATTTGTCTGACTTGGTACTTGGTATCTTCTGTTTTTTCATCAAGTTCAGACAATTTATGGGTCATTCCAGAATAAGAGTCTTGTAACTCTTCTAGTTTTGCATTCTGATTTTTGGCTTCAGAAGCCGTTATTGTGACTTCAATTTTTATTCCCGAAATATTCAGAGAAAGGGAATTATTTGAGGAGACTAATTCATTCATAGTGACCTGCAGCTGATCAATATGTCTCCTACGAGCATAATCATTTGTGACAAATGTATGTGTAGCCATTCCTCTTAAAGCAACATTTGTCCAATTTATTTGTTCTGAAACAATCTGTATTCTTTTATCAGTATTACTCATTTGAGATTCTTCTCTAGCTAAAACTAGAGGGACAACTTTAGATTGTTTCTCTTCTTCTTCAAGAAGAATACTCTTGAATGGGGGAAAGGTAGAAGTGGATTCTAATTATTGTCCGTCAATACTTTTCCACTTATGTTTAGGACTTTCTATTCCTTTTTCCTTTTCAGAGTCCAACATTTGGGCTAGCTGCCTTTCAGAAATATTTTTCTTCCATTCATAGAAGGAGATCCAACAATCTTGATCATTCATATAGGATTGCCATTCTTTTGCTAAGCTTTGCTTTTGTTCTGCGGGGACTGATGCACTGAATTCTAATGCATCCGGATAAGAAAAGAGATCCCAATTTATCATTCTCTTCATCCAATCTTTATCTACTTGCCATTTTTCGCAGCCTTTTATGAGAGTAAAGAATTTATGCATTTCAGGGATAGAAGGCTTTTGGATATCAACTGGTAGAGGATTATTGAAACGACAGTTAGGGATGACTATGTTGGCTTGTTCTATGTATCCTAAACCATACTTGGGCATACTAGGAGGTCTGCAGTAGCTAAAGATTTCTTTGAGTCTTGGGTCATCAGTTTCTAGTGCAGGGATGGAATGTATCATTAAGACATGATCATCACGGGGAAAACTAATATCAGCACATTTGGGATGAGGGCAAGATTCTTTGGACAGAGTAGGTGGAGAAAGATTGTTATGAGGATTATGGTTTTCATGTTGTGTAAATAGGATAGTATTTTCTTGCTCTGAAGTAGAACAATCACCACGCTGGGCTGCTAAGCTCTGAAGGGATATGAGTTGAGAGCAATCGAGGCATTTGACAGAAAAGGGGACAGATCCCAGAGAGGACAATAGAGGCTATAAGGAGGTATGAAGGCAGTGCGCAGACATGGGAGATGCAGATGGAGGGAAGGAGATGATGGCAGAGGAGGATCCTTCCTGGATATTTGCAGTAGTGATTGCACGCTGCTTAGGGATGCAGGGAGTATCAAAAACCCAATGAGATGGAAATGATAATTGATCCCATTTAATAGTCTGATGTTCAATTTTTTGGTTCAAGGGATCAGTAAGGACCAGAGTACTAGCCTGAGAATCTTGGCTAGGAGAATGTAGAGCAACAGGATACATGGTATTAGTGTGGCGAAAACATCCTTTGGTCTGGATAGAGATATTGGTCCGTTTACTGCGCATATCAAAATCAGTGGTTTTGATTTGAAGTTTGAGAATATCAGCAAGGTGTTTATCAAAAGAATAGACTGAGAAGCTTAGATAGCAGTCGAACCAGACAGGGCCATTTGACAGAGGAGCGACCACACCACCTATCAAAGAATCTGTGAATTTATTGTGTGTAAGATCTCGAACTATACAAAGAACAAAAGTGTTCAAGCCTTTATGTGTTAAAGCACTAATGCCTACTCGAATACAACTTAAATGAAGATACTTAGTGCCATGACGTTTAGCTTCAGCTTGAATTTCTTTTGGGTCTAGAAGTGCAACAGTTTGAGTTGTATCACAATTTTCTTGTACTTCAGAAACAACTTCTTTTATTTTAACACGATTAACAACTTTAAGATGAACATGTTTAAATCTGCATAGACTTGACTAGGGTTGACACTAGGTAGTTTCCAAGCAGCTTGGAGATTTTGCTCCACAAGTTCTAGATCAGCAGAATTTAAAGTTTTAGTAGAACTAGATTCAAACATATCTGACAAAGCAGAAGAACTAGTGGATGCTAGAGATTCAACATACTTAATATCTTTGAAAGACATAGATCTATCCATCATACCAAGTAAATTTGACAAACCAGGCTCTAATACCAATTTATGAAGGTTTGTTAATCCTTCGCTAGTGGCTTCCTTCGACGAAGACGAAACTTGGCAACTTCTCCGCTTCTTCTGCTTCTTACACAAATTCCTACACGAACTCTTACATGAACCTTCAAACGAATCAACACTTGTCTACTCCCATTAGCAGCCCCCTGCCTTTCAGGATTTCAGACCTTCTGTGCTATTCAGATCCTAAGAGAACTTCAGATGCACTTTGGATGAATCTCATATAACAGAGAGTCGAGAGAAAGAAAAAGCTTTATTTTTATTAAGAACTTCTGATTTACACAGTGATTACATAGAATATACCTGCAAAGGTCAAACATGCAGACACAGATTTGGGAACCCAAATGCGCCGAAGCTACCTTCTGCTCATTTCCCACACTCAGATTTGGGAACTCAAAGGCGCCGAAGCTACCTTCTGCTCATTTCCCACACTCATACTCTAACTTACTTGTAGAGTTCTAACCTCTAAACTGCGATGATCCAAATGACTTGCTTCACCCCTTATTTATAGGAAATTTTGGGGCCAAGTAGAATCCTACTTTTCAGAGTGTCGGGACACATATGTCCTTGACAGGAATACAGCTAGTACTGGCATTTTCGTAGATTCTCTGTAATGTGGGTCAAACCGCACCAAAAGTCGGAGAAGTCCTCCGAGTTACAGAGATTTGTCTGGAAAGCTTATGAACAAAGTGGAGATTTTATAGAATCAAATCCCACGGAAAACTTAAAAGGTTACACAGTGGAGATTTTTACAGAATTCCACGAAAAACTGTCAGACACCATAGTCGGTCTGAAAGACATTAATCAGAGTACATTGAACCATACTGGTTATCATAATACAATGTGTCCCACATTTTGGTGTATATCTGGCAAATGATAATAGGGTGTCCTTGTAGATTCTGCACTTTAATCTTCATATGTACTAGCCATTGATGATGGCTACTCAAAAAACAACCAAATAGTTGTTTTCATCCATGACTTCGGATTCTTGCAGATCTCTTATTTTATTGAGTCCCACACCATGTCCGTCATATTCGCTTTCAATGATATATGGGTCCACTGCGCTTCGGTTGATGCCAAATGTTTTCCACCAATTGAAAAACCAATCAGGGATGTCAAACTGTAGAGCTGTTCTCACATATCCGAACTTGAGAAGGGAGACATATGCCTTGTCAGAGTTGTCTTTGCACAAAAAGTCCCACCACATATGTTTGTATTCTGAATAATTGTAAGGAGTGCCAGAAAAATTTGATCGTTGGCCACCATCCAAGATTTCGTGGACGATTTAGGCAATAGTACTGATTTTCTATCGCGGGAGCGACAGAAAATTTTTGCCAAATAGATTTGACATCATGAAAAGTATATGTCAGTGCTTGTGATGCATTTGTAGCTTTTCTAAGCGCTCTGTCATACATCCAAGTAAAGCGCTCTGTCATACATCAAACTTGGAATAGCACTTGTGGAAGTGGGCCTCCGTCGAGTCGAATCTCTGGTACAAGCCTTGGAGTAGAGAACATGGCTGCAGGTTCCTATCAATCACTTGAGTGCTTCGTAGCTGCCAATACATTTACCCTATAGTCAAGTGGAGGAAGTACTGTGGGAGGGTTTTCGTGCCTTTACCGGGTCTCTTTGATTCATGGTAAGCCATTTCTTCAGAGGGTATGGCGAGTTTGATTTTCATCCTTATTCCTATGCACATTATTGCTCGTTTACCTGTGTGTTCCCTTTGTTGAAAATCCCTCTGTTTTTCATTTCAATTAAACCCTTGAGTCTAGAAATGGCCCCAGTGAATAGAATCGAGCCCGAAAACATGGAGATTGCTGAGGCCTACGACGATACCCTTCAACATTTTCGGAGTATTGGGTGGTTTACATTCTTGCATAAATTTCTTGGCCATAACAAGCAAGTTGCTGAATCTTTTGCCCAGACCTTTAATGGGGTTAAGGCTCGTATTGGCGATTTGGAGCTCTCTGTTGATGAAGGTTCTATAGCAAAAGCTACGGGATTACCTTTGAGTAGGAAGAAGTGGTTTAAAAACTAGTTCAAGGTTATCCACTGGAGAAGACTGCTTAAAAGACCAACTCAAATTGTTCATCACAAGAAAGGTGTGCCTGTAAAATTATTTAAAACAGAATGGCAAGACATGCTTTTACTAATTTGTCTGTATATATCATGTGAGGGGTGGTTTGGGTAGATTTTTTGTTACCATATTTGTATGTTCATGGTGTTTCTAGGGTTTGAGCTTAATTTAACTTTTTATCTCCTTATGAGTATCAGAAAAATGGCATTTCATTTTCAACGAAGCCGAAAAAAACCTAAGAGATTCCTTTTCCATTATGGCTTAATTCGAATTCTGGTTGAATTCAAGTTGGCTGAATTAAATGACTGTCAGGGTAGTTTCTTGTCGAGATGTGGTTTCATTCAAACTATTGTATTTCCCCAAGCTTTGAAGATAGAGAAAAACGATGAATTTGGCCCGAGTTGTAGTTGTAAATATAGGGTTTCTCAAATGAATGGTTTGGGTAATCAGCCCATCGGTGTAGTTCTCCAAAATGTCCTTGAGCCTGCTCAAGAAACTCCTGATAAAATTGTAGAGGAGGTAAATAAGAGTCAACCTATTCCTAAAGCAGATAAAACTAAGAAATCCTCTTGAAACAAGATTATACAAGAGCTCAATGATGTTGATGCTTATGATTTTGCTAGTAAACATAGTGCTAGGGTGATTTCTCAGATAACCCGTAAAATGTTACCAGAAACGTGACGGGACTATGCGTTTCTCCAGAAAAACGAGGTAGAAACGAAAACGAGACAAAAACCGCAGTTTCTTATGGCCGTTTCCGTTTCTACAATGGAGAAACGATCCGTTTCGGACAACGGTTTTAGCAGAACGTTTTGTGGTTTTTCTTAGAACGTGGTTGGTTGTTTACCGTTTCTTGTGCGAGCTGGTGACTTGGTGGGTGGTAAGTCAAATAAATTAAATGCTGAATTAATTTCCTGATGGAGTATTCTGTAAGGAAGCCTACTCTCTGCCGCCCACTGCCTGTCCTAAGTCTACTCAAACCCCACTGCCTGTCCTAAGTCTACTCAAACTTCTGTATCTCTGTATATGCCAGTTTTTTCCTTTCACAGTTCAGTTTCAGACTTTAGTGGCTTAAATTATTCATGCGCTCAACTTTATAGCAGCGTGGGAGAGAAATCTCTGCTGTGAGAACAGTGAGGATGTGGAGCCACTGATAAGGAGAGAAACACTTTGTGATACTTGGAGAAGCCACTGCGTAAAGGAGGAGAGGCTCTTCTACTGTTCTGCGTGTGCAGAGGAGTTGCTTGTACTTACGTCAATAGGATCTTGGTTACCATCAATTGCTTAGGCCAGTAGGGATAGAGTTGCAAGGGCTGGTGCAATCTAACGTCCAGTTTCAAATAGCACTTAGGTATGCTGAAATGTTTCCCATTGTCCAGTTTAAGTCTTACTAGATAATTTTTTTTTTTTTTTTTGGGAAATTTTGTGTTTCTTATTATGCACTCCTTTTCATGGAAATTTTGTGTTTCTTATTATGCACTCCTTTTCAGTGTTCATTGCTCAGGGAGAACATCGATTAGTTTGGTATTCAATCCCTCAGTAGATAAAAATTTTCCACACCCCTCCCCCGCACGCTCTCTCTCATTGGTTCTCTTTTTCTTAAGGGCTCTCGTCTGGTTTTCATTTTGTTAGTTTTAACTCTGGTCATGTAAATAATCTGTTCTGGGCAAGGTTATTATTTCTTTGGAAGTTTTCACCATCTTTATGAGCTTTCAGAACCAGCTGTTAATATTTGATGCAAGTTAACTTTTATTCTCACAAATGTGAATGATCAATTACTTTCTGATACTTTGGTTAAAATGTCACAATTGCCTTGTTTTTGTTTTTGTTGTTTCATGATGCCCAGTGTGTAAGGTTTTCAGGAAAATAATATAGCATAGGTTTTTAGGGAAATAATATAGCACTAGAATCCTTCTGAAAACAGGACTTTGTAGGGAAGGACTTTGAGTACTGGTCAAAAAAAACTCGTTCTATGGTGCAAATTCACTAACATTTATTTCATTGTGGGGGCAATTATTTTCATTCTTTCTGTGCTTGATGGCTGGATTCACAAGGCCAAAAATCAGTTCTTTTCCTATGGTTTCCATTGTCCAGTGAGAAACTGCAACAGCATAGAAACACCTTCAGTAGTCAGGCATATGATAAAAGGTTGATGCCTGTAACATATTTTAAAGATTCGCCTTTAAGTTTTTAGTACAGCATTCTCTGACAGTATAGTACACTGGTTAAGAATCAAAACAGTATTGAGTATTTACAAAGTGTATAAAGAAAAAAATATAGAGGTAAAACAAACAAAACAAAATATTATGCTTAAATTCTCACAATGTATTTGAAACCGTTGAATAAATAGAAACATATGCAACGATTTTTTTTTGTGCAAAAAAAAATTGTCTTTTTTGAGACAGAGATGGTAGCAGGTGCTTTTCTGTTTCAGAATTATGAAAAAATTATGAACCAAATTGTCTAAAATTTAGTGTAGACTGATGGAAAGCAAAGTTATTTTTCTAGAAGAAGCGATTTTCTTTTTCTTTTTGGTGGGGGGGGATTGCAAATGTTGTTGCAAAGATACTGGACAGTTATGTGTTCAGTAAAAGAGTTACTTTGCACTAACATAATCAACAATTCATATTTAGTAAGATCATTATATTTAATGTTTGCAACAAGCAGTTGAGCAAATCCAATGGTTGTTTGCAGTGGAAAACATTACGAGTAATGATGTTGATATTTGTTAGATGTTTTGTTTTTATGAAAGCCATTGCAGCTCGAGAGTGAATCAATTTAAAAAAATAGCATTGCAATCTAGTTTTTAAAGGAATGTTGTTTTTTTTAATACACTGACAAACCAATATTCAATTTTTATTTTTATTTTGTTTGCTACAAACTAGATTGTAAGTCTTTTATGCATTGCATGAAGCAATTATAGTGACAAATTCAATAAGAAGATACAATTTATGAATTCAATTTATCACTGATTGGGTTTTCTATGAACTTAAATTTAAGTTGGTATACGACAAAATATCTTTGTTAATTAATTATAACTGAATTTTCATTTTTGTTATTTTTCTCTCTCTTCGTTTCTTTGAATGCGAAACCTCGAAACTTCGTTTCTCGTACCGTTCCCGTTTCTCGTTTCGTTTCCCATTTCTCGTTTCTGGTAACATAGCCCGTAACATGTCAAAGAGGAAGAACACCCATCTTTCTGATCAAGGTCAAAAGCATGTACCTGAAGTTGTTGATTTGGAAGGATTAAAAGTTGATACTAAGAGTTATTCTCAGAAATTGGGACCTGATGAGCAAATTCAGTATGATTTTGTTTTCAATCTTCCGTAGTTCTCAGGAATCAGTCTAAGTTTTCAGGTATTGGAAATGAATTTCTTCATCAAATCCCTCAATCTGTGAATTCTGGACGCGAAAGGGATAACCAGATTTGGTGATTTATCTTTCAATCCCTTACGAGAAAACACGCCTCTGAAATTGATGCTTTGAAGAGGGACACTGTTCACCTACAGGATAAAATCCATAATTTGAGAAAACAAAATATATTGTTGGTTGAACAATATGAATTGGAAATTGGCCAATTGAACAGAAGGTTGAAAAACATTGAGGACAGAGTTGTGATTCAGTATTTAGGTGTTAATGTCATTATTACTTCCGGTCTTCAGAAGACTTCAAGTTCAAAATCATCAATTTCCAACACTGTTTGAGGAAAGCACATGTACATTTTTTTGATCATCAATTCCCAACGCTGTTTGAGGAAAGCACATGTACATATTTTTGTTTGGTATTGTTTGTGTATATATATGAGTTTTTTTTTCAAAGCAAGTCTCAGGTAATTATTAATTTGTAATAGATTAGATTCTGTTTATTTCGATTTTATTTTTTTATAAATTCCACTGAAAAAGGAGCATCTACAGAATCAGAGATTCTATAGCTACTCAAAATATTGAGTTATTTTCATTTATTTCTGTTTGTTTTATTTTCAGATTATGGGATCATGACATATATTATGGATTGGGATATGATTTGCAAATCAAAGATTGGATATAATGGAAACAGTTCATGATGCGGCAGCAGTTTAGTAGGAGCATTAGGAAGAATTGTAAGCTATTTTAAAGATTTTGTTTCCACTTGTTTGATGAGCTCGATTCTCATTAAATGTATTATCTAGTTGTTGGATAAACAGTTATTGTTACCCAATATTTTTAGCTCAAGGTCCTCATTTTTAGTTTGGAGTTTTGGACTTGAAATCCTTTTCGGATTATAACTTTATGATTATAAATACAGTATACCTAGATTAGTAAAGGGGTCGATGCTGGATGAATTACATCTGGGAGGAAAAAATGAAATGCTGTTTTACTTGGACTTCTATAAGACTTGTTAAGAATTTTTTCAATGCATGAATTATAGGTTTCTATCTTCATTGAGTGTTCATTGCTTTGTTTTGATTTCCAGTAGGATTTGGACTGTGTTTTCATATTCATGTTTGGGATCTATACTAACTGTTATGTTTTAAATTGCTTTAAAATCTAACAGTTACTTTTTTAAATTCATAACTCCGGCTTGGTTTTAATTCTAAGTTTGCATTCAACAAAGGATTTGTAGTTTCTTGATGTGATTGAAATCCACAGGTATGCCGATAAATTCTAAATAGATGATATGTATAGATTATGGAATGTTTTTCGTATATCTGATATCATTAGTTTCATTTTTTGGATGCAATTAGAATTAATATGACAACTAGTTTATCTTTTGCATGATTGAGAGATCTCACAACTCTTTATTATTATATTTTATGGAGTTTACAGGAAAATCTCAAGGTTGTTTAATTTGTATTGTCTATTTAAAGATGTCTCTTATTTTTTATGTTTAGATAATTACAGGTTCCATTCATGTAAAAGTAAAACTAGTTATTAATTAAGATAAGATCCCGGGATATATAGGTTTTACTAATAAGTTAGAGTATCTCTCTTCTAACTTTTTAGCTTCTTTTCTATAGCCATTTTAAATTAGTTTTTCTGCAGTCATAGTTTCAGATGTCTCAGTAATTATTGAACTGCATTTAATTTTATTTTACATTTATTTAAGTTTTAGAATTTAGGAAACTTAATGGAAGTCTCTTCTCGGGGAGAAAATCCACTTAGTGGTTAACAGAGCCATAAAACCGGTTAGAAGTAACCGGTTAGAAGTAACTACGCCAAACGACTTGGGTTCTGTTCTAAGAACCTCAGATTGGGTTACATCTTTCATGTTGACGAGCAGGTCAAATATGCCCGTCAACACGTTGTTAGAAACTTAGAACTAAAAACCTGTCATATGCTCCTAGACCTTAACTTCATGACTCCTAACGCCCAAACCCCACTTATTTTGGGCATCTAAGTCATCCTAGGGCATCTAACCACCACTCATCACAAACCCTAATTACCAACTCAGCTTAATTGGACTATTTCCTCATTCTAAGGGCACGTCCCTCAATCAAAGGGCATGACTAGTAGCTTGTTTCAGTTGGTAACTGGGCGATCTATTGCAAATTCACTCCTAATTGACCTTACATACCCTAATTCGAATTCATGGAACTAATTACCAGTTTTTCAATCCTTCTTAGTGAGTTAACTATATATTCAATCAATGCTTGTACCCGTGCACCATGGTTGTTGATTCACCTAGTGAAAAAAAAACTATATATTCAATCAGTTAACTAAGCAATTCAACATTCAATCAGTTAATTGAGCTTTCAATCAGTTAACTCATCACTCTATCAGTGAACTAGTCACTCCATCAATTAGCTAGTCTAGACTCGGTTTAACTTAGTCTAGTAGAGTTAGTATGGCTAACTAAGGTTTTTTTTTCTCTCTTGTTAAGCCTAACACACCTCATGCAAGCATATGAGAAATTCTAATTCTATTCAACCATAATTCAAATTTCTTTCCTTTAAAAAAACTTGATCATTCTTATTCTCTTATGTTCTGAGTTTTATTTATTTATTACAGAAATTTTTGATGGCCGATTTCATTCTCATTACATATATATTTAGTTTATGTACCTAGACCTATATATGTTCAAATCTTATAGATTTTAATTAGTGTCGAGCGGAGGAAAGACCACCTCACTATTTTTCCATAAAGAATCCAATTTATTCAATTGACCGAGGGATATATCAAAACCTTTAAATAGATCAATAACCAGATCCACCGGACTCGACAAGATTTCCATAGGGAGTATAAAATATTTCAGCATAATATCATTTGAGGTGATTTCTTGAAGTTCTAGAACTTTAGCAGTAGACTTAGGGAATTGGAGGTGTCTACACAAGGGGATTCGAGGATATTGATGTGATCGTTGCCTTCACCCAGAGCCTTTATGCACTAAATATTATTTTTGTATTGGAGTGAGAAGTTTAATATAACATGTCCATAAATGTGGTAGCGATAACAACCAAATGGAACATTAAGATGATCCAACGATAGTGTGAAAGTTTTATTACCCATAACCAATTCCAGTGATTCAAACAAGGCCTGTCTCAAGTTCACTTCGACAAGGATTCTAGATATTGAGAACAATTAAGATAGAAAGATAGTCTCATAAACTATAATGAATGAACGAATGGAATCCCCCATGGATTTCAACCCTTTTGGAGTCCAGAATTCCAATGGAAGGTAGCCTGATCTTGATCAAGATTGGGGTGGTCGCTAAGAATTCCTTCATTGGATCAAAGAGAGGGTACCATATTTTGAGCAATAGCACAAACTTCCCTAGGCTCTAGACTGTTGTGTAGGATTTTTTTGTGAGTCGGCCAAGTTACAAAAGGTGAATCCTAACCATCCTCGAGAGAGGGTACTTATCTCCAGCATATACCCTACCAGTGGCTACTGCTGATCCATAATCCAGTTTTCCAACTCTCGCAAGTCAACTCACCTACCATAGATTTTGCTAACAAGGGTTTTTTCTGCCATCATAGGGATTTCCATGATGGGAATGTTTGTCCTGACCAAGATACTTTTTCCCCTCCCCCGAGATGTAACAACCTTAGTCCTCTTTCAACATGTCTTACTTGGGATCAAGGCTTCATCAGACTCTATCTCTCCTAGGTCCATGCGGCTTCTGATAAAGCCTTCAGCACGGACTTCATTGGGAAAATTGTTGACAGGCAGCGAAAACCTTGCATCTAGATCCTTTCACATAAATGACCCTTCATCATTACCTAATCTGCAATGTCTTTTCACCACCTCTCCTTCTGCATCCACAGGCTTGTCTGGTCTAAATAGGTCTGTCCATAAGCTGATATGGGGCGGCCGCATGGATGTGATGGGAGCATGGAGGACAGCGCCTCACCCATCGATCCCCCATTAGAAGTTGTCGCAGGAAGTTAGTTGGGTCCGCTACAATCCAAATAGTTTGCAACTATCTAAGAGCATATCTCCTTGTCACCAGCAAAGATATCCGACTCAAATAATGTGTCCTCTACGTAATCCACCAATAGGATGTCAGAGAAAGACATCTACGTAATCCACCAATAGGATGTCAGAGAAAGACATGTCACTAGGAACAGTTGTCACCCAGGTTTCAGAGTTGGGCAACTAGAAACCCTAACCGTGCAAGAGCGAAACCCTAAACCCCAATCCCCATTTGATACTATCATTTATGTATATTATTTTAGTTTCAAATCCATAACTTGTCATATATATATATATATAAGATTTTGTGGTGTACACAATTATATTTATATATATTATTATTTACAATAAATTGTGTGTTTACAATATAATATTATGCGTGTACATTATAATATGTATAAATTTAATTTAACAATCATTTATGTATATTATTTTAGTTTCATATCCATAACTTGTTATATATATATATATATATATATATATATATAACATTTTGTGGTGTACAAAATTATATTTATATATATTATAATGTGTTTACATTATAATATGTAAATTTAATTTAATTGTTATTAATTTATATTTAAAAAATAAAATATCTAGTTATAAATATTTATAAATTTTAAGTGTATTTAAAAAATTCTATTGTTGGAAGATATTTATAAATTTTATAAGTTTAGAGTTTATATTTTTAAAATTCATAGTTTCGAAAATTTATGAAATGGATATTGTTTATAGTTTTCAAATAACTATAAATGTAATTTCCTGTTTATCAAATACCTTTAGCTTATTTGGAGATAATCACTTATTTGAAACAAATTGGTACTACTTTCTTTTCAACTTAATACATTTAAGTTACCTCCTTACATTAATAAGGAAGAAAACTAAAATGTTGTATTTTATTTGTTGTTATGATGAACGATCATTTATTAGTCCCTGTCAGCACGGACTCTATGCATCGGCTGGCTGCCCTTTCTATTAATCGATACGAAAACAATTACAAATTACACGAGAATCAATACAATGTTTCATTGTGTATCCTAAGTTTTATTTGCAAAAAAACCAACACTTTTTCTTCACCACTCACTAAATTGGCCCTCTTATTTGGCCTCGAGGCCATATCGAGGCAGAGTGTACATTGTCCCTAAGAAGTAGAAATATGATTGTTGAATTATTTTCAACAAACCAAGTAATGCTAGAAATCTATCTAGCATTACCTCTGACATTAAATGTTGCAATAGAAGTACTATTCTCCACTTTGGATTACAATAATCTCACAAGCATGGTTGTTGCACGCTGGCCATGTGTGCACATGGTAGCTGCACTGCCAAAGCAACAAGCTACACCTGCCCATGCTCAAAGGCCAAAGGAAAGGCCACTTACCTTGCTTTCAGATTTGATTATGAACGCAGCTGGTGAACAAGAGGGCGTAAGAACTGGCTGGATGCATACGAGAGCTACTTTGGATGGATGCATAGAAGAGCTCCTATTGCACGATGCCAACAAATATTTACAAGAGTGTAAAGATCATGTAAGTACTTTTATGAAAAAATTGCATTAAGATTTAGAACTTCAAGTAACTCATGTTGTTGTAAGTTTCTGAAGCATATCAAATGTCCTCATGCAAGTTTCAGATGCATACTCCACAGAGTGAAGCTTGAAACCAGAATTGTCTTCAAACCAGGGACATAGTAGTCATTCATAAACCACAAGAATTTACCTCTCACATGCATACTCCACAGAGTGAAGCTTGAAACCATAATTGTCTCCAAACCAGGGTCATAGTAGTCATTCATAAACCACAGGAATTTGCCTCTCATATGCACTTGTGCAGTTCTTGGATTGCAGAAGTTGCTTCATGCTCAGGCCCTTATTTTCTGGCGTCCAAATCCACAGACTGTATCATGTGATGTCTGTTGTTTTCTCTACATGCTATCCAATACTACAAACAATCAAATCCATTACTATACCATTACTATAGAGATTGTTGAAAGCCTCTCCATTCTCTTTCTATCCCTAACCTACCTTACGATCTCCCATGTAGGTAAATAGCCTATTGTAGATTAGCCCATAGATTGATTGTAGTTGATCCATATAAAACACAAACTCGTATTGAACCATAGAGAACACAAATAAACCACAAAGATCGGATGAATCGAGACAACCATGAACAACTATACAATGCACTAATAGCCAGACAACACACTAGTTTAGCTGGTGAGGCAGGCGTGGGTTACCCTTAGTAGATTGATACCCACTGTAAGAGGCCGAGTCTGACCTTTTATAAGTTATAACATAGACGGGGGCATTTTATTTAATTGAACCAGCATCTAACCGAGTTTACCCAGTCTCGGACCTTTACTATATTTACTATTTAGTTCTAGAGTGAAGAACCTAGGTTGAATCATAACCTGTAGCAAAGGTGGAGGCATCATAAATAGATCCAGTTAACCGCCCAGAACCGCCAGTGATAGTCGATCCACCAGCAAAGCCAAGAACTAAGGCAGAGACACCAAGGGCAAAGGCAGGAGAAGAGGCTGCTATGAACAAGGAAATGTGTAAATTTGTTTCAAATTAGTTTTTCAAATATTTGAAAAGATACCTGCAATAATTGATTTTTACCATTGGCAGAATGGGAACCTCCATAAATAGCTAGAAGATTTCATGATTCTTGACAATTTCTTGACAATTTCTCCATGAGAACGGCTGCTTTAATGACGATTGGTGAACCGCTGCCATTCTCAATTCTTAGCTTTTGAAAATGAGCACATTTATCTGTAGCAAGCTCCGGAATTAATCTTTTTGGCAACCCTTTTACATTTATATCCAATTTATTCACATCTCATTTAAGCTTTAAAGGACCAATAAACTGATAATCAACAAATAGCACATATGCACAGTCGTTATACTGCTAAGTCATATTGTCTTTTGGCCTATGGCCATGCCAATATGCTCATACGGGTCAAACATATTGTCGAATGCAAAAATAATTCAAATCGAAGAAGTTGGCTGTTTGGATTCCTCAAAAACATGCATTCAACTATTAGCACATACAAATATTAACATTTAACCATGTATTAATTTTCATTTTCACACACACAAGCAAAACATAGCTAAACAACAGAATCATACACACTGTTTAGGTTATAGAGATGAACAACATATAAAGTCCATAGAATAAAGATTCACCAATGTGTGCAAAAATAAGTAATTCGGCTCATTTCAAATCTCCTTACGGGTGCAAACAACGCTAGAAAGTTCTCCACCCGGTGAGTGTTCGCACTATAGAAATCTACATGTAGAGCTATTATAGTTTCGTAGCAATGGGCAATGGTAGGTATCATGTCTTAGTCCCTCCAGCATATTTCATAAATCCCCATATTCACTTTTTGTGCTGGAGAATTTGGAAGACGATCTTGAGAATCAAACCCGAGTCTTTGATGTGCCTAATTAATTGACGGGTGTTGACTTGTACTAGACATGAAGGTTCTCATGGCAAAGTGTCCCGCTTTTGAGATTTGCTAGACACAAGTGACATAGTAAGCTCCAACTCACTCAATCCATCCACGTGGATAGCATACACTTAGTTGATCTTTATTTTAGTTCTTTTTTGGCGTTTGTTGCTTCTCTATTAAATTCCATAATATGAATAAGACACTAGTAAGTAATAAGGGGTACATAATCATCTACTTTTGCTACCGGACTTTTAACTGCTCGTGTGGCTTTCAGAACTACTGACTTTTATGTTTGATTTTTTTTCACGCAGCAACTTGATGAGCATATAAGGGTTATTGTCTTGATTTCCTTTAGTATCAATGTTTTGTCCTTAGCCTCCGTGTATCATCCGTATCGGTCTAGGGTTCACAGATCTTGTTCAAGTGCCTTCATCGTTATCCGTCGTTGGTCTTGAGTTCCTTTACTATCAATGCTTGTGCACTTTATTTTTGGTATTGCAGAGCTCCAGTACCACTGGTACTTGTTCTCTGTTCTTAGTGTCAGCAAAGATATGGCAATGATTAAAATATAATAATCAAACTATGGAGAGATTGCTAGTGAATTGGAAAAATCCACCATTAAACAATATGGAGAATAACATAGCAAACACAAACCACGAGCATGTCGATTTCCCACGTGTATATTTGTTTGTGCTATGCAACCCACATGGAGTTAACATTTAGGATGTCAAATGAAGTACCCTCTACGAAATAGACCTTCAGAATGATCCAGTGCTGTATGTGTCTTCTGCATGAACTTCTGCGATTATCTTTCCAATGTGCTTCTTCGCATGGGTTGTGTTGCCTTCTATGTCTGTGGGACATGTGAGAAGAGCCTTGCTGCTTTGCATATATATTTGTTTATAAAAAAACTGCTCTGTGTTTATTAATGTGGGAACCTTGAAAGCAACGCTACACAAAACAAGTATAATAACAATGAGAAGAGTTGTAGCTCGTTATACACATGGCCACAAACCATGAGACCGCACATATTTATATGCTTTTTTAATGCTCACATATTTATTTCCTTTATGCATTTATGGCTTAGTTCCCAAAATCCATAAAAAAATTAATCCGTGAGCCTTAATCAATTTTGTAGTGACCTAGGAGAATCATATAACAATAGAAACATATAATTTCTATCAATTTCTCTAAAATCCTGTCAATTTTCCATGTAAAGGCAAAAATTAGGCAATGGACATTACTTGGTGGATACAAAAGTCATGCATTTCCTTCAGTATGATCATATATATCTAACATCATTCTTTTGCAATGGGAACATAAACAATCGCAATGGCAACAAATCGTGGTCATGTTATTCCTTGTGAGCCACATGCACTTGCTCTCATTGATGGGTGGTGTGATTTGTAACGTTAAAATGACTCAAAATGACCCTTCGTATTTTCTCAACGCGTAAGAAGTAAAGTTCTGTGATGCATCGTGCTAAAATTCATAGATCAAAGCTCCTCCTTTGTGCAACCCACATGTTCTTACTCGCTGTTGGGTGAGGTTGTCACAACCACACTTAGCCGAGCGCTCTAGACTCGCTAAGAGGGTGTGCGGCACCGTCTAGTAACTTCCCAAGGGCTTGGCCAACTTGGTGTTTGCTAACGGACTACGCCTAACCATTATGAGGAATACATTTTCATACTTAGTCAATTTTACAAAACACTTGCAAAGAGACACAAGGAAATATAGATGATGCGGGTTGCCCAATGCAGAGCCCGTTTTTAATATTTTCACAAGTAAAATATACGAAGGTGCCACAAGCCAGCCACTCTCTGGGTGTGCGCCCAACCTGGCTAAAATACACACTTTTACAAAGACTGAAAACGCACAAGGCAACCTTCTCAAGAGCGTCTACCTTGGCTGCAAAAACGACTGTCATAACCCTCACTTGCTGCTGTTGCCGAAAATGCCTTGGCTTTGAAAACGGGTCTGTGAAGAAGCTTAGCCACCTGCCTTAGCTCTCTTCAAGACTTTGTCAAGCTTCCTGCAGAACCCCTGTGCGGATGCCCCAGAAAATACGTGCGCTTTAGCCAAGCGCACTGTCTACATGAACTGCGTGTCACCTCAGTGAGCTCACTTCTTGCCACCACTTGGATGATGATTTTTTTGCCTTAGCATCTTGTGCTTTTATATGGGCGTTTGAGTGGAGGTGAGCGCTCTTGCTTAGCGCTCACACCATCCACCAAGTCCACTTAACTATGTGCCGCCGGGTCCACTTGCCAACATGCCTCATGGTCCACTTAAGCCGCGTGCCCGTTCACTTGCCATTCGTCGCTAACTTCTACGCTACACGTCTAAGGGTCGTGTGCTCGTCACCTCTACCAGAGCGCCCATAAAAAACGCTCGTCGCTAAGTCCGTCCGTCACGCACGCTCGTCGTCTAAGCTCTCGTCGCCTGAACACTCGTCGCCTGTGTGCCTGCCTGGGAGCGCTCGTCACAGCGCTCACCTATCAGCGTGCTCAATCGTCCCCACGCTGCAAGGGTCGCGCGCCCAAAGGGCCGTGCGCTCGTACGTCACTTGTGCGCTCCCCATGTGGAGCGCTTGTCCTCCGAAGTGCGCTAAGGAGCGCTCACCATCAAAGCACTCTCCGAAATGCCCAACTCCTGAACTGCGTTAAGTGCGCTAAGGCACCTGCCTTCAAGGTGCCTCGCTAACTATTGTTTACAAGTGCGCTTGTCTTGGGAGTGCGCCACTCTCGGCGCTCCTTGCCGGTGGTGAGTGTGGGCGCTTGCCCTTGCCAAATGGGAATGCATTCCTTTTGTCGAATTGTAACGCCACCTTGCCCAAGCGCGCTAACACATAGAGAGCGTTGAAAAACGTGGCCGTGACAGAGGTAACGTCAAAAACCTGATGTTGTAGTTGGTTCTCCCCCCCTCTGTTCACTGAATAATTAGCTTATTACTTAATCCTTAGCTCACGTACCCTTCATACCCATTTTCGTACCCTTAATTCCCCAGCTCACGGTCCAATAAACTACTATGATCGGGACGTGAGAAGAGCAACTAGCCTATCATTCGTGAGAAGAAATAGAGTAATAAATCTAATTGTTTTGGTTGGCTCATATTAGGTCTTTTTATGGGGTATTATGGGGACAATAGATTATACCCCCTCGATGGGGAGTTTTATAGATTCAAGTATAACTAAAGTGGATCGAGTGCATAAACACCTGGCATTTAAACCTGGGATTGACTCCTCCTGGCATAAACTATTGTCTATTGTAGACCCTATGGCTGTGCCTAACTAACTGGTCCCCCATGCTGTACTACCGTTCTATCCCCCAGGCCATAGCGACAATGCTAATATACGACTCCAGATTTTGATTCTCTGCATGTCGTTTGGGCCTCTACCCTTTTGTTTGCTCCATGAGTTTACACTGGTGTATGCTCAGGATGTCTCTTATGCCTGGAAAATCTCAAAAGCACCTACACTTAGTACCATTCAAACTAAGGATTCCCCTGATCTATATAAACATCTGAAGCTCCCGATCTATATAAAAATCTACACCTAGTACAATTCAATCGTTACCATTCAAACTAAAGAAGCCCCTGATCTATATAAACATATGAAGCCCTCAATTTATATAAACATCTACACCCAGTACAATTCAATCATTCAAGACTACGCTGTACAATTCAATCATTCAAAACTACGCTGCTCGGTTCACTCACGGCTAATTTACATAAGGCACTTATATATTAAATTCCAATAACTTAATACTTAAAACTATTTCAACATATCCATAAGGCTATGCAGGGACTAGCTACCTTTAGCAGCCTCCCTTGTTGGATTATGATCATGAACTTTCTCATCCGTCATAGAATAAAAAATAAATGTGTCTTTTTTACGTATAGTTACGGAGAGGTTGATGTTTCCAGATTTATCTTTCCTTTCCATGAGTAATTGGATGTCAATGCCACCTATTTCATTAGTCATGACATCTTTTTATTTTTATTTAAAATTAAGATAATGTTACAATATTTTAAACATATTTGTTAGAGGGATGTTAGTAGAAAGATCAGGAGATAATGGTTGCATATGCAAAGAGATTATAATGCCAAAATTGATGTTGGTGGTGCATATGCATCAACCTGATTGCACATTTGAATATGGAGAGAAAATAAGAAAAACAATTTTGTTATTAATAGTATTTTTGATAGATATGTATATTGTTATTTTTATATTTTGTTAGATATATATTTTAATGATATTATATTGATTATATTAACTATATTTAATATATATTTTTTTATAATTGAGATTTTTGAAAACTAATTATTTCTAAATTTATTTGGTTTTTTTTTATGAGATTTCGCTGATATACACAATAATATTTCTAGCTAAATTGTAGGTCAATGTCAATTTTTTCACTATACATGTTTTCCTAATTTAAGGTGTCGCTCTTCCAACATAAACATATTTGTCAAACACTTGGTATTGATGTAAATTGGTCTCGCAAGGTGTAATATATAAATAATAGGTTTCTCTTTTATCTATTTATTAATTTGAATAAGGTATATGTTTATAATCATTTTGTATAGTTTAAAAAAATGATTTATCTATTTATTAAAATAAAGATATAGTTTAATTAGTGGCAAAGGCAAAGGCTCGATAGGGGCATATACTATTCGATAGCCAATTTCAATTTACCTGCTTGCAACTAAGGAAGGGAGTAGTTCAGTATGCTTTTATCTAAACATTGCCCGAACCAAGCAATAGAGTCAGGGTAACAACTTTGTGAGGGTAACAACTTTTTATCGTTCTGATCCTAAATCAAGGCTAATGCAGTTCAGTTATAGCCCGATGAAGTTCAGTTAGAGGCTTACGTTAGAGCTTATATTTAGACTTTCTAAAATGTGAATCATACAAATCTTTTAGTTTCTTTAATGCTTCCCAAAAACTTTTGCTAGAAGCTAAATGTCTACTTACTTCTTCACTTACAGAGGAAATGATCAAGGAATAAGCCTTATAAGGTCTTTAGCTTAAATGTAGATCAATTTCACATTTTTTACTGTACACATTCTTTTTTCTAAGATGAAGGCATCACTCTTTCAATATGAACATATTTGTCAAACATTTGGTATTGATGTAAATTGGTCTTATAATTGTCATAGATGTAATATATAAATAATAGGTTTTTCTTTTATCAATTTATTAATTTGAATAAGGTATATGTTTATAATCATTTTGTATAGTTTGAAAAAATGATTTTATCTATCTATAAATTTGAATAAGGTATATGTTTATAATCATTTTGTATATTTTGAAAAAATGATTTGTTAAAGTTGAAAAAATACATTTTTTTTGTCATTTATTATTTTTGAATTAGAATTTGTTTATGATCAATTTACTAAATAAAAAAATAAATTATGGTGTTTTCCACAACATAAAAAATGTCCTTCAGAAGATAATGTTTCAATATATATTTAATTTTTCCCGTTTATAAGGATCTTAGAATTTTATCTCAATATGTAAAATTATATAAGAAACATGACACAAGATGCATATGAATCAATTATATTTTACACTACTATATTTATATACCATATTTATATGACCCATGGACATAATAAACTTTTATATTAGTCAATTGGGTCTAGATTGGGTGATTGGTAGGAATAATCATTAATATCCTCACCCAAGCTCAATTTCAACAAGGGATATGTTGAGCTCTTAATGAGTGTATTGTTGTAATTTCCTTGAGCTCTATGTTGACAAAGTTTCAAGCTTCTGTCGAATATGGTTCACCCAAGGTTCCATCCTCAAAATGAGTGGAAGTACTTGATGAGTTTCCTTGGGATATGTATTTCATGGAAAAATAAACTTTTATATTAACTAAGAAATAGTATTTCTTAAATCTTTTTTATTTTTAAATAATGATGTTTTAGTTATATTTCCTATTACTATTTTTTATAAACTTCTTTGCAATAGACATAGTGTTACTTCTAATGGAAAGAGTGAAATTACATGATCACAATGTTTAATCACAATATGGTTTCTCATAATGATAGTCAAGTATGGTCAACCATAACCCATGGGGAACGTCGTAATGTAACATAACCTTTTATGAACGTCTTAATGGGACATAACCATTGCTGAATGTATAAGTTTGACATAATCCAACGACCATGAGCATCACAATGCGGCAAAATTGTGTTATCAACTTCTTCATGTCGCAACTTAACATAATATTGTGGTTTGCCTTAATGTTGTAATGTGTTTTTTTTTCAAATCTACCAATTTATGTCATAATGTTACATAAGTTGAATTCAACCCTTTTAACCATAGTCAACCAATCATAGTATCATCAACATTTGTCAACCATCATCATCCATATTTGACCTGGTCAACCATGGTGTTGAGGCTTGGAAAATTGCAGGTAACAACAGTTAGGGATTCTCCCCAATAAACGTTCCCAATTAGCCCATTACTGTTTGGTATGGGGAATTCGTTCGGTTTACGGTCTAGCTACTGTATGTCAAGTAAAAAATTAAAAATGTTTTACTGGTTACGGCCCGGTCCACCATGTATATTTTTAGTTTTTTGTGTTTAAGTTATGATGTGCAAGTACCTATCTAAATATGCAAATTGATAGAGATAACGAGGAGTGTCACAATGTGATGCGTAGGTTTTACCTCTCGTCTTACCTCTCTCGCATTTAAATCACAAACAACTAGAAAATAACTATAACTAACTAACCTATCCCCAGGGAGCAAAATTATCAGTTATCAATGAGTAATGTACATGGATAATTTTAGGGGCGAAATTAAGCCCATGGGCTATTTTTAGGGGGTTTTCTCCAAAAAAAAGATTCATCATTTTGCAATTTTTGAAGCCATGTTTCGCCCAATTTTGATGGGATAAACTTTTTTCACCCTAAAAATCGCCAATTTATTATATAAACGATATAAAATCCTTGGAAATTAAAATAGTTTTTGAAAAATATCGCCAAACATTTTATAGTTGGTGTTTTAAAAATTGGTAAGATTCTCCAACATTTATACACTTTTAAATAAGTATGGTTCCTTAAAATCAACCATGGTAATGTATTTCTGTGCATGTATTAAGAAAAATTATAGATAGCTGTTACTTATTTCAGAACACATGAACATTAATAGAAATATAAACAACAAGATAGCTTATTGTTTATGACAACTTTCATTACTCACAGTGGAAATTTCACAAAATAAACTAGAAGACATTCATAACATGAACATAAATTCAATGAGTTAGAACGATCTCACAGTTAATGGACATAAGTTGAAAACGGAATAGTTCACATTCAATTGATCCTTGGCAAAGCATTTGAAACATTCCACCAAACTTTCTCCAGCAGAAACTTGTAATTCTTTATTGTAAAAGGAAGTAGTTCTTCTTACAATATACTCTCAAAAATTGCTTGGGAAAGAAGTCCTTCTACATCTAAACTCTCCTTTATTTATACAAAAAAGCAAAACCTTTGAGTTGCCCCTTAATGACTTTTGGGCTTCCCCAACCTTTCAGTTCCAAAATTTTGTCTTGTAGTATGTGCTCATAATTTATACAATATATTACATTTTAAAACAAAAATATTTTAAAACACTTTATGAAGAGGGACCTGCGTGGTCATTGATGAACTTTTTCCATGCCTGGGCCTCCGCTGCTATACCTTCAAATCCGAAAGGTTCAAGAAAACAGATATTTATCTCATATTTGGCTGCCTGGTTTCTTACCCGTTCTATTCTTGCAGGACTGAGGCGCAGCTGGTCCTCCAAGAGGTGTATACTTACCGCTGCATGTGCCACTGCATTCTTTAAAATCTGTTCATCTAGATCTTTTACTTGTTGGATCTCTTGCTCGTCTTCTTGGTATCTATTCTATAGATGCTTTATAAACAATTTATGCTCTGGTATTGCGTCCAATCTTCTTTTTGCTGAAATCTGGCGTCTATTATATGTGGCAAGCACCCTCCTGCAGTATTCGACACATGCTCCCTTTGTTTTCTTTACAGTTTTCTTGAATTCTTCTGCAACATTGATTGCAAACTCCAATAAATCATATTCCTGCTTTAAACTCTGCTTGTCTTTAACTGGTAGCTCCACAGGAGGTTGCTCATTTGTTTCTATCCATACTATTCTTCACGTCAGAATCTCCAGAATCTCTTGAGATTTGTCCAAAAAATAAGATGTAGTGTCCAAAATTTCTTTTAATCTGCTATCTATTTGTAAAATCTTACATCTTTCTTCTTCCATACACATTTGCAAATGGTGGATCTTCCTTCCCTGAGTTAGAACATGTTCTTTTAAAGGCTGGAAGTCTGTCTTCTGTTCTATAACATCCTTCAGTGATGCCGTCAATAAAGTATTTTGTTATTCCAAGGCTTCCCCCTGTATTTGATATTGCTTTTCTCTTTCTTATGTGGTGGCCTTCTATGTTTCCAACTCAACAATTCTGCTTTGTAACTAGTCCTTCTCTACACTCAGAGTTTCATAGGACACCTGAATTTCATTTTTCTCAGTTTTCAATACTTGATGCTCTAGCTGTAGCCTTCGTAATTATGCTAAGCTATTTTGAGCATCCTTTTCAGTTTTCTCTATAGAGACTTCTAAAGCCACCTTATTTGCCTGCAGAGTCTGGAGTTCTATCTTTGAAGTCCTCACTTCATGCATCATGTCCTCGTATTTCCTTTTCAGTTTATGACCTTCATCCCTCTCCTTCTTCAGTGTTTCTTTTAATTGTGCCGCATTCTTTCTTGACTGTTCAAGGTCCGTCATCATCCTGTCTACAGGGAATTCGTCCGGTTTACGGTCTGGCTACCGTAGGTCAAGTAACATATTAAATTTTTTTACCGGTTATGGCCCGGTCCACTGTGTATATTTTTAGTTTTTTGTGTTTAAGTTATGATGTGCAAGTGCCTATCTAAAAATGCAAATTGATAGAGATAACGAGGAGTGTCACAATGTGATGCGCAGGTTATTACCTCTCGTCTTACCTCTCTCGCATCTAAATCACAAACAACCAGAAAACAACTATAACTAACTAACCTATCCCTAGGGAGCAAAATTATCAGTTATCAATGAGTAATGTATTTCTGTGCATGTATTAAGAAAAATTACAGATAGTTGTTACTTATTTCAGAACACATGAACATTAATAGAAATATGAACAACAAGATAGCTTATTGTTTATGACAACCTTCATTACTCACAGTGGAAATTTCATAGAATAAACTAGAAGACATTCATAACATGAACATAAATTCAATGAGTTAGAATGATCTCACAGTTAATGGACATAAGCTAAAAATGAAATAGTTCACATTCAACTGATCCATGGCAAAGCATTTGAAACATTCCACCAAACGTTCTCCAGCAGAAACTTGTAATTCTTTATTATAAAAGGAAGTAGTTCTTCTTACAATATACTCTCAAAAATTTCTTGGGAAAGAAGTCCTTCTACATCTAAACTCTCCTTTATTTATACAAAAAAGAAAAACCTTTGAGCTGCCCCTTAATGACTTTTGGGCTTCCCCAACCTTTCAGTTCCAAAATTTTGTCTTGTAGTATGTGCTCATAATTTATACAATATATTACATTTTAAAACAAAAATATTTTAAAACACTTTATGAAGAGGGACCCGCTTGGTCATTGATGAAATTTTTCCATGCCTGGGCCTCCACTGCTATACCTTCAAATCCGGAGGGTTAAAGAAAATGGATATTTATCTCATATTTGGCTGCCTAGTTTATTACCCCTTCTATTCTTACAGGACTGAGGCGCCGCTGGTCCTCCAGGAGGTGTATACTTACCGCTGCATGTGCCACTGCATTCTTTAAAATATGTTCATCTAGATCTTTTACTTGTTGGATCTCTTGCTCGTCTTCCTGGTATCTATTCTGTAGATGCTCTATAAACAATTTATGCTCTGGTATTGTGTCCAATCTTCTTTCTGCTGAAATCTGACATCTATTATATGTAGCAAGGACCCTCCTGCAGTATCGGCACATGCTCCCTTTGTTTTCTTTACAGTTTTCTTGAATTCTTCTGCAACATTGATTGCAAACTCCAATAAATCATATTCCTGCTTTAAACTTTGCTAGTATTTAACTGGTAGCTCCGCAGGAGGTTCCTCATTTGTTTCTATCCATACTATTCTTCCCGTCAGAATCTCCAGAATCTCTTGAGATCTGTACAAAAAATAAGATGTAGTGTCCAAAATTTCTTCTAATGTGCTATCTATTTGTAAAATATTACATCTTTCTTCTTCCATACACATTTGCAAATTGTGGATCTTCCTTCTCTGAGTTAGAACATGTTCTTTTAAAGGCTGGAAGTCTGTCTTCTGTTCTATAGCATGCTTCAGTGATGTTGTCAAAGAAGTATTCTGTTCTTCCAAGGCTGCCACCTGTATTTGATATTGCTTTTCTCTTTCTTCTGTGGCGGCCTTCTCTGTTTCCAACTCAGCAATTTTGCTTTGTAACTGGTCCTTCTTTATACTCAGAGTTTCATAGGACACTTGAATTTCATCTTTCTCAGTTTTCAATACTTGATGCTCTAGTTGTAGCCTTCATAAGTCTGCTAAGCTGTTTTGAGCATCCATTTCAGTTTTCTCTACAAAGAATTCTAAAGCCACCTTATTTGCCTGCAGAGTCCGGAGTTCTGTCTTTGAAGTCCTCACTTCATTCATCATGTCCTCGTATTTCCTTTTCATTTTATGACCTTCATCCCTCTCCTTCTTCAGTTTTTCTTTTAATTTTGCTGCATTCTTTCTTGACTGTTCAAGATCCGTCATCAGCCTGTCTACATTATCTTCAGTGGCTTGGGTTAATGCCACCCCAGCTCTTGTTGTTAATCTTGGATCTGCATCTATTCGATACACCAAGGTCTTATCAGTTATCATCTTTCTGAATTGTCCTCCAGTTTCAACCTTTTTCTCGGTTCTTTTAACAATCCTTTTCTTCTTCTTGTCATAGAAAATAGTACTGAAGTCAGGTACTTCCTCCCCTTCTTTAGGCATGAAAGGGATCATATTCATTCCAGAAAATGAAGCTTGCCCTATTGTGCTGCTAGAAGATGCAGGATGCTCCTGGGGATCAGGATTTGATTGTTCGTGTCCTTGATCTGTGTGATCCTGTCCCCCTTGTGTATCCATCTGCTCAGTAGTCTGTTGGTCTTTTTGAGATCCTGTTAATCTCAGACCCTTACTTTCGTCTTGTCTTTTCTTTATCTCTGCTTCTTCATTTATCTTTCTCTCCTCCTCTTCCTTCTTTGCTGCTTCCTCTACAGCTCTCTTTCTTTCTTCTTCTTCATTCTTCAACCAACTCTCTGCCTCTTGTGCTAGCCTTCTAGCATCTTCTTCCCTCTTTTTTGCCTCTTCTTCTTCCGCTGTCTTAGTCTTCTGTGCAGTCTTGCCTTTTCCGCCCACAGTATTGATTTTCTCTTTAAATCCCTTCTTTACAGCATTCATGTTCTTTGCACTCCTGAATGTTTCCTCGTCCTTGTCCCAGAAGTTGGTATACTCAAAATGGATGCTTGCGTCTTTGTAGTGATCTGCTACCTTATTCCGGGAGTCATCCCTATGAAAGTTCATCTCACCAAAATGAAAGTGCTCCAGCTCCAGCACAAATTTTGCAGTATGTTTTACCTTTGAAAACTTATAAATCCCTAGCCAGAAAGGTATGGTAGCATATGCTGCCTTTTTATGCTCGAACAAGAAACTCCCCACACCATCAAGATATACTTGCCTAACTGCCTCTTTATGTAGCACATAATCAGTGGCATATTTAGGGAGTAGAGAAGGTGCTATGGAACCCCCATACATTCTGATATACATTCCTTCCTCATTTATATAATAGTCTCCATATTCCTCAATGACTTTGAACGCCTCTTCGGACATGCAGTTGCATTCGGTCAGAAAAATTAGAGTGTACAAAGGCATGATGAAGTGTTCACATATTTCTCTGTAGTAGCTATAGTACTTGTGTGCCCAAAATAATTTATATGCAGTGTATACCGGGGTCCTGTCCCTATCCCAATTACACCTCAAGGCTGGAAAAGACTGGGTACATAGTATACAGTCAACTAGGATAGAGGTCATGTCGAACTATGATTTCTTCTATGATACCCCTCCCAAAGCTGAAGATATGCATGCTGAGAGGCTATTGGACACTATGTTTGCCCAATTGAATATGGTTCCTTGAATGGCCACATAGAAGATAATTGGTATCCATCCTAATTTGAATCTTTTTCCATGAGCTCTCCCAAAAATCCTATTCAGCATCAGTGTAATAAATCTATAGGGAGTCCGGAGAGTAGATGTATCATATTCTCCTGAAGGCCTGGTTCGAAAGTTCTTCATTGGTATCATTATTCTTTTAACTATTTATACCAGGTCCATATCTATCTCTTTCAACCAGCTTTGTGTTAAGTAAATCTGAGCAGGAGGCAGATGATATGCCATGGAGACATAAGCAGGGCTGTATGCAGCGTAGCCCTGTTTAGCAGTATTTTCAAGGATCATCGTAGTTACATCTGCCCTAGGCAGAATCCAATCAATCACCTCTGAGCACGAGAACAACTCAGGTCTTGTGGCTACTTTCATAAGAGCCGATTTCTCGATGTTTGCATAAATAGTCAGCTCTTCGAATCCTGCACCAGGCACATTCTGATTTGCAATCATCCTGTATATTTCCCCCCATTTATAATCAGGTTCGACCCCGATGGTAGCTTTGGTATCTTCATATATGTCTTCAACCATGGTGATGATCTCAACCTCTAGTTCTCCTTCAACAACTGCAGCCTTCTTCTTTTGTATTTTAGACATACCTCCTTTGCAACAATCACCCTGTCATAAACATAGCATATTCTTAGACCATTTAGCTTTTATCAAGTGAAACAATAATACCAAAAAAACTATATCAATCTATTTACCTCTTCCATATACATTCTGAAAGTGAAATATATGCAGTATTAATGCATGAAAAGAAACTGTGACAAGGAAAAAAGAAAATTCTGCAGGTTGTGTCTTAAGATCTTCTAAGTTCACTGTCTGTAACTAAAATCACAGCCCCGGTAGAACAGACTATTCATTTTAATCCGGACTTCCTTCGAAATAATCTTGCTCCTTCAATAAAGCATGAACCACATTGTTGCTATTGCTAATCCTCAAAATGCTAGACCCTATATTGTGGTTCCTCATCGCAGAAAACCCTAACTAGACCAAAACCTTGAAAACCTTCGTCGTCCCACAAAAATAGGGTAAACGCATACAAAAAATTAAACCCTCCCCCTTGGACGGCCATGAATAACCAAAGAATGGGTGGTGTAGACAGCGTAACACTTGTCTGCACCAACCCCTAAATATTTCAGACATGAGTAAAGCGTGCATAACGGCTCAATCACGCGGGCTCAAAAGAAAAAACTCGCTCAAGCAAACTGTAACAGTTAAATTCCTCGACCTTAAAATGCTATGCAAGTATACAACGAAGAAAAAATAAGCTTTAAGCAGGCAAACTCACGCAAAAACTACCCAGGAAAAACCACGGTTCCAATCAACGAATAAGAATCAAAAGACAAAGCCGTAGTTTTCCTACCTGGCAAAACACAGTGCAGTCAACGGGATGACCCAAACCTTCACAGTAGCATGCCAACGAGTGAAATCCATACAACTGGGCATGTGAAATAGTTCAATCGACAAGGATTGGAGCAAACACGATTTTTCAACACGGATAATAATAAAATAATGCTCCGCCTCTATATATAAACCCCTCGGTAAAAGAACCGACGGGAAAACCCTAATGATGGTTGAAAACACTAAACGTCGGGAGAATAGTTCTGTTGATAGCCGCAACGACGGACTTACACACTACTACGGATCCACGACAACATTAAATCTGTCGACGTCGGAGACTCTTAATGCTAAGCGTCGGAGCTTCAAACTTAAGCATTTTCGTAGTGTTGGTGATGCCAAGCACTATCGTCACAATGTTTATACATCGAAGATCGGAACCAAAAACCCTTAACGCATCGGAACTGACGAGCGAAAAGACTAACCTTCGGACTACTCATCAACTTCCTTCCGAAATGTTGGCGACGTAGAGGACAAGTCCTCCGATCCACTATCGAAAAGTGTTCCGATTGCGATAAAAAACCAATTCATCGATAGCTAAAACAAAAGGTTTGAGAAATAAACAAAGGGAGATAAAAGCCACGGATCGGTGAGAAACAGGACTGTCCATCGGGACGTTCACTGTTTGCCTTCCGAAACGTCGGCGGCATAGAGGACTAATGCCTTGGCTCACTCTTCAACCGACTCCCGACAACGATAAACAAATCATCGAAAAATCAAACGTTAAGTGCTCAAATAAAACAAAAGACTCTTCGGCTGGGCAACAGTAATAGTGGATCATTTACCTTCCGAAACAGTGGAAAAACAATCAACTAATCCTCTGACTTCCCAAAGATCAATTTAAATAGAACAAACTAGACTTCCAGGACAGATTTAAAGAAATTGAACAAACCTGGGCTAGATAAAATAAAAAAGGGCGGTCCAAAATTTAAAAAAAAATTGGGAAAAGGTTGCAACTGTAACACATGGTCAATTCAACATAAGTCTACAAAGGTGGAAATCCCATGTAAACATTGCAGACCATAGCAATTAACATAAGTCAACCAACATGAATGTGGCAATGTGACATAACAATTGAGAACCATCACAATCCAACATAACGCTTGAGAAAGGTTGTAATGCAACATGACCGTTGAGAAATTTATCAATTCAACATAATACAAACAAAATAAAAGTGACAATATGACATAACCATATTATTAACCACTTTGTGCCACAATGTGACATAAAGTTGAAGTCTATATCTTAGTGACACAGTGAGATATAATATTGTGGTCACCCATAATGTTACAATTTTACTTTTTATTAAAGTCAACATATTAATATCATAATGTGACAATACTTTCAATTCAACCTTTTAATCTAAAAAAGGGACAAGATTTTCTATTCAACCTCCTATTGTTGTAATGTCATGACATAATTTTAAATTCAACCTCTTTACCAAATTCAACCATCTTCAAGCATATTGAACATGGTTAGCCATTATAAACTATAGTCGATAATAGTTAACATGATAAACCATAGTTATGCATGGTCAACCATTGTCAACTATAGCCAATCATAGTCATCCATCGCCAATCAAACTCAACCATATTCAACGATGGTCAAGTAAAGTTACCCATAGTCAACGATGGTTAACTAAAGTCTATCATAGTAAAATATGGCCAACCATAGTCCATAACCCATGGGGAACATCATAATGAAACACAACCCTTCATGCACATCATAGTGGAACATAACCATTAATGAGTGTAGCATGGTATTTTTATAGGATTCAAATAGTATACCTAAATATAGTATTCTAGGTGATTATTTTGGATTAAAAAAATCACACATATAAATAGGTAGGAAAATATTGTTGAAACCGATGGTTTGTTGTGCACTCACCTTGTTGGCTAAACAATTTGTTTGTATTTTTTAATCCATCTTTTATGAATGGTTGTAACTAGATTAGTCCCGTGATTATTGGGTTGGGCTTCTACCCAAACCTATTTATAGATAGTCTTATCCTATCACATTGTGGATCATTGATCGATCATATGCTTAACTGTAAAGGTGTCTCTTGAAACCACCATTAATTTTGGGAATCTCTTTTCTCTTTTTATTGGTTAATGCATTCTCCAACATGGTATTAAGGCGATGTGGTTCGTGATCAAGTTTTGCAGAATATAAGAAAAATCGTGTCGATGGTTCAATGAACTGACTAAAGTTTGGTTGAATATGCTTGAAAGTAATCTACGGCTTGCTGCAACCTACCATCATAGGTTTACTGATGATTAAATAATGAATATGATCGACATTAGGGTTTTCTTTTATAAAACTTTGGATCGATCTGACCAATTGGGAACCTCCTTTGTATCGGTATATTTCTTTTGCACGAGGTTCGAATAACATTATTAAACCTGTGATGTACAATAGGTTATAGGTTTAAAAGTGATCTAATGGTTGATTAACGAACCTCCTGAATCAACAGTTGACGATGTTGTATTGTATCTACTTATTACGGTGTCTAACTGATATATTTGATAGAGTAAGTTGTATGGGCCATTAATCAGCTAGTGACCTCGATTTGACAAATAGTCTCATAAACTCCTCGTGTCTTCACATAATTCCCCTAGAGAATTGATGGAATTATGTTGGTGCAATGCGACTTAGGAAGGTTTTGGATGTAGCTATTCTATTCCCCAACATGATCTGGTGACCAACTTCTTAATTGCGTTGGATTGAGAGGGTATGATTCCTCAAAGACTTATGGTGGATATGATTCATTTTCATTTAAGTAACGGGTCGACTGAATTCATTTCTGAATAGTTGAATAATTGGTCGGTTGATATTCTGGTTTAGATCGACTTATTATGTAGTCGACCAGACCAGACTTGTTATGTAGTCGACCAGACCAGGTGATTGGTCGCTTGATTGAATACTGAGTGGAGAAGGGTCTGACCATGACCAATAAAGGTATGCCTAAGCCATTCCTATCCGGATACACACGACTGGACTAGTCGTTACTTGCATAAAGTGCATCCAACTAGAGTTGTTAGTTATTTCAATTTTCAACATTGCACATAAATTTGCAATTTTTCTAGATACCATTTGAAGAGTTTGCGGGCCTTTTTCCTCAATGCCATTGTTATTCATGATAAGCTCCTAGTTGGTCTCATCCATAAAAAGATTACAATGGTCCCAATAGCTACGTTTTTTAAGGTTTCATCCTATGAGCTCCCCAAAAGCATGAATAGGGAATTAAGTTGCCTACATTGAAAATCCTTTCTTCAATTTCATTTTCAATAATAATACACGATGGCATTATTTTTTTTAGCATGAAGCACCATCACCACTTTTGTTTCTAATGAGTAAGTTAAATATCACTCATTTTCAATGGAAGAACAAAAACAAAGTATGTGAATCTTAGTTAGTAAATCATGTTTTCCACTGATCAATCCTCGAAAACCAAAATAACTTAACGCATGGTAAGAAGCAATGGCATCTCATTTATGTTCCATTACATCCCATGTATTTGGAAAACTATGTTGATATTTACATCCCATGTATTTGGAAAACTATGTTGATATTTGTCTTAGAAACCTCTTTATGTGACTGCCAACCAAAGAACCAATATTTAAAAAGAGTAGAAGATAGATGAGGATTTCAAATAATTGGTTATAGAACGCTATTCAATTCCTATTTCATAACTTTTTTTAGCAATGTCTAACAAATCGATACTGTGAGGGATGACAAACTCCTTTTTTTGAACACTTCTAGACTTTGAATTCAAAAACTAGCAACTACGTTGAATTTGTAATCACCAAATCCTATAAACCACCTTTTCAAAGAATAAACATGTCAATTGGATGGTACCCAAAATTATGTACACAAGACTTTTTTAGTGAGTGTAAACCTCAATCAATGCAATGATTTTCTCAAATTTAGTTATGTCATCTCATCTATATAGACTTTCAAGTTGCTTATAAACATTAGTGAAAATAATGAGCAGTTGAAATATTTTAATCCAAGAAAAGGGCTTGCCGCCTTTTGGTACACTCCAAACTAAGCATTCGATAAAGGTGACGATTCTTCTGCCAACTCAATTGATATCCATAGAATGATACAAAACAACTTCACAGACCCCAAGTGTTATCTCTATGGTTGTTTTTTCATTTTTATCCTAGGGTTTTATAGTTGTTTATTTATGTTGAGTTCATTTCTTTAATTTTACCTTATTTTATACCTTTGAGTGTCATAATTTTTATATTTTTTATTATGATTTCCTTTGAAGGCTCAAATCATTTATTATCTAAAGTTATGAACCTATATCAAGAGCAAGAGGTTTTATGAAAGATCAAATTGGGTTATATAAACTGGCAACATTTCTTAAATCGGAAGCATTCCTTAAAATATTGCATTATTGGTTTTTTTCATGCATATCATTTGTTTTGAAAAAATGTGACAATGAAACGATGGTATATGGATGTATGGAAATATATGATAAACATTTAATATTTTATAGGCTCGATACTATGGTTTAAAAAGGATCATTATTATTTTTTGAAGGCAGTCATGTCTAAATAATGATTTTATACATCGTGTCACTTATTTGCCTTCGCAAATGTTCTTCATATGAAATCGAGGCATTTGGTGTAATGAGTAATGGTACCCATGTTGACAGTGATGTTCTATATTTCCCTAAAACTGGTCATATTACTGTTTTTGAATTCCATTAGCTCTGTGAAGTTTATATTTTTAAGAGTTTGTAGAATGCCAAGAGTAACAATGGAAGAAGATTAAGAAATTGTGGTGAAAAGAAGACCAGGAGACCTAATTTGCAGACTAGAACTCGATAACACACAATGGATACTACAATTTCCAAAGTCAGCCCAGTTGATGAAAAATGATGGATGGTTTGCTTTCTGTGAAAAGTTGTAGGGTTATCATTCACAAGTAACTATGGTTTTCATAAAAAATTATCAAGATAAAATGGTTCAGCTCAAGAGTTTAAAGATCATGGTGAATGGAGAGTCTATTGCAGAAGCAATAGGGGTTCCAACACAAGGAGAAAGATGGTTTAAGAAGCAGGATTTTCAAGGAAATTACGGTGAGTTCTTAATGCCAGGGTTTGAAAAATTAGACTGGAAGAATGGTATTCATGTGAGCAAGATAAAACCTAACTAGCAAATTCCTTTGGAAATGGTTCAAAATTATATTACATGCGAAGGTCGTTATGATAGGGTTCTCAAATGTCATTTAAGGTTGTTTATGCACCTCAATGGAAGCTTAAAGCTCAATCTCCCATTTTATCTATTGAAGAGCTCGCAAAAGATGGTTATGTGGGTTCAAGCCCATCCAGAGCATACTGCTCGTTCTGTATACCATCAGGGTTTAATAAAAATGTTGCTGATTTCACAATTGCATAGAGAAGGACGAACTTGGGAAAGTTTGCTGTCAGAGATAGGGTTTGAAGAAAAGACCAAAGAAAAGGGAAAAAGGGTAATAGAAGACTTGAACCAGCAAATGAGAAATCATGAAGAACAAACTGAGTATGTTACAGCAGAAGGTAAGGGTTTTGTAGAAGAACCAAATCAGAATAATTTGTTTCCTGAAGTTTTAGTTATAGATGAAAACCACGAAACATTAAGTATGATGTTAAAGAATATAACTTCAAAGAATGAAGCACAAGTTCAGCTTTTGAAATCAAAAAGCATTGGTGTGAAGCCTAGGACTAGGTTAAGAAGTAAATTGCAAGCAGAAATGGAATTGGTGCATGAAGACTGTGAAGAAATTGTGATGATAAATGATTCTTTCAGCGAATAAACTGTACACACATCCAAAGGTCAATATTGTTTAGATAATGAGAATTTCATTGATGTTCAAGGAGTTGCAGGGTCTATACCAGAAATCTTTTGCACAAATAAACAAGTGTGTTCAGAATATTGTTCAGTCTTGAAGCTTCCACAAGAAGATGAGGTCCTTATGAAAGAAGAAGCTATTGAAATAAGTCAAGAATTGAACCAGATTAAGAAATATTTGTAGACATATAAGGATCAAACCAGGTTTTTACAGAGTATTAATGAGAAGTTAATGACTGCAAATAAAAGATTACGAGAGGATTTGGAAGAGAAGGAAGCAGATTATCAGAAGTTACTTTCAATATCTAAATACATTTTGAAAGAGAAAAGAACCATCCAGAAGCAGTTCGAACACATGAAGACTCAGAGTAAGGAGGTGCACAATCAAATGGAGAACAAAGATGTTGAGTTTGCCAGATTGCAAAGAAGATCCCAGGTTTTAAGTGATCTAACTGTCTTGGCAGAGGCCTCTAAGAGTCTTTAGACTTAGAGTCATAGTTGGCTTTTAAAAGCAATTAGGTTTTGACAGATGTCTGTTTCTATTTGTATTTTGTATTACACTTGTATTAAAACTGTTTTAGGAAGATCGACTTTTCTATTTTCGAAAGAATTCGATCCATAGAAATAGGATCTGATAACTATCTCAGAAACTTAGAAGTTTTGTATATAAGGATAGTAGCTAGATTTGAATGAGGTGGAAATCAGAGATGGGAATCCAATTTTGATGTATACTGTATGACATGAAACTCTTTGCATCTTCAATACAGGTTCTGCTTTGATATGATTATGGTTACGAGCTGATTTTGTATTTTTATGATTGTGTATTTTATGATTTATCCTATTTATGGTCGAATACAATCCATTGCATGATTCTTGTAATAAAATACAGTTATCTTTCAAAAATTTAGTGACAGAGTCAATTTCATTCCATAAATTCGTGCTCGTAGTTCCCTTGATATTGAATTTTGTATTCCATTTTATGTCACATAGATCTTTAATGGTTATGTGATTTTCCTATATCTTTGATTATATACCAATTCAGTCTTGATTTTGATTTTATTGAATTGTTTTAAAAAAAAAGATTTCTTTAAGCTTGAACCCCTGTAGTCTAGGTTCAACTTTAGGGATAACATCTTCTGGCACTGTTGTCAGGGACGGAGAAACGAAAGCACATCTTCCTTGGGTATTCGACATTCTTATGTATCTGATTTTGGAAGGTGAATAAGATCAGTGAGACCTGTTATAGACTACATCAGTCACCTCCTGAAATTTTCAGTGGCTTCAAAAAAGATAGGAACTCGAGGAAATCCCTCATCACCTTTAAATCCAGGAGTCTCAGATCCTGAACAAATATTAAAAGAATCAAGGAGAAGGTTGAGCTCTACCTCATTAGAAAAAATTAAACATCCTCCAACCTTGGAGATTCCTGACTCTTCATCTATCCCTGTTCCATATTTTGATCCACATCCAGAAAAAGGAAAAGAAGAATTAGATCTGCTATTTACCCTTTCTCAAATTGATAATTTCCAAGTCTTCACAAATCCTTTGTTGTATGAGAAGGTTAAACTTGAAGCATTGCAGGTAGGAGCTTCTTCTTTGTTTTCAACCCACATACCTTTTGTTAAGACCATCCTAGTGAATCAGTCAAATCCTAGTAATTTGCCTCCTTCATCACAACATTCAAGCACCAATCAGTCTAATACAAGTTCAAATATTTCCAGTCCTAGAATGGCTCACCCTCAGAATTGGATGGCTGCTATTGTAGCAGCAATATATGCCCCAATAGTTTTTCTCCAGCCTCTTAATGCTCTCCCAGGAGGAGATTACCAGAAATATCTTCCGAGATTTAATGGTCAAGGAGATGTTACTGCAGAAGAACACTGGAACACATACTTGAGCTATGCAGACAATCATAATTTTGAAAATGAAGATGTTTGGATGAGGGTTTTTGTTCAAAGTTTAGATGGTGAGGTGAGAAAATGGTTTAGAGAATTACCACCGAACTCTATAGATGGTATAGATGCTTTAGATTAAGTATTCATGAGACAATGGGGAGATACTAAAGATTATTTATACTACATTATAGAGTTTGGATCATTGAAAAGAAAGAAGGATGAAGCTGTGGGATATTTTTCTAAAAGGTTCAATAAAATGTACAGTAGAATACCAGCTGAAATAAAACCCTCAGAGACATCAGCAAAGTTAGCTTCTGCAAATTTGTTTGATCATGGGTTTTTTTTGTTGTTGAGGGAAAGAAAGTATGTGTCACTTCAAAATATGCAAGATGCAGCATTGGAAGTAGAGTCTAATATTTTGGCTTCAAACAAACTCAAAGAGGAAACATAATATCAAACTGTAGACAAAAAAGGTAAAAAGGAAATCATTACATCTAATCCTACAGGAAGATCTTCAGACAGTAAAATGGATGAAATGAGTAAAATTATTAAAACTTTGTCTGTTAAGATTGATAGGTTGGAGTTGGGAAATAAAAATCAGAACAAACCTATACCTGAAGGAGAAAGAAATCAAAATCAGTTCAGAAGACCTTTTGCTCCTAGGTTTTTGCCAAGAGAAAGACAAAATAATGATATTTAGAGGGACAGGCGAGAAAATGAAGAACATAGAATTCAGCCTCCTTTTCAAAATAATAATGTGAGAGATGATGAGTCATATGAGATATATGAAGGAGAGTTGGATGATTTGGAAGAACAGGAACACAACATTAGTCAGTTTGATGATGATTCTTCTTCTCATTTTCTGACTAAAGATGATTATCATTATGCTGCAGAACTAGATCATTATGAAGAAAATAATTATCAAATGTCCATGCCTGAAGTTTGTCACGAAATACCGCAAAAATCATATGGTCTTAGATCAGGGGTAAAACATGCAGCACAGGCAAAAAAGATTGTGAAAGCTCATCCTATTAAACAAAATATGTCTTCAAATCAAAAGCAAATTGTAAAAGAGAAAAAAGATGAAGTGGTAAGTCTTGAGGAGGTGAATAAAGTCATAGGTGGGTTATGATTTGGAGCATGAACTTAATAAGGTTAAAATCCCTATTCCTTTAACATAGTTGATTAAGAACAAAGCTTACAGGGAAGCAACTTTTAAAACTTTGAATACTATCCCATCTGATGAAATTAATTTGCAAGATGAAAAACCTACTATCACTGTGGGGTCAAAAACTTTTGATAAACCTGATGATAATTCAGAATATCCCCCTCCATTTTATGTAACTCTTTCAATACATGATCAGCTACTACATAATTTTCTTCTAGATTCAGGAGCTTCACATAACCTCATGCCAAAAGCAGTCATGGAATCTTTATGTTTGAGTGTTACTAAACCATATCATGATTTGTATGTGTTTGATTCTAGAACAGTGAAGTGTATTGGGGTTATTAAAGATCTGGTGGCGAATTTAACTCAAGTACTGATGAAAAATGTATTGATGGATATAGTTGTAGCATATATTTCTCCTAAATTTGGTATGCTGTTGTCTAGATATTGGGCAAAGAGAGTGGGAGGAACTCTGCAAATGGATCTTTCATATGCTACAATTCTAGTACTTGGAGGAGAATTCAGAAGACTTTACAGAGAAGTACAGGTGGCATATTTGGTAAGTGATAGTAAACACCTTAATAATCATCCGATCTATTCAATCGATGAAAATCCTGGTTCTTGTATGTTGCAATTAGTGATGAAGTTGAAGGAGTTTCACAAGTACAGAAGGATATTCCAGTTTAGATAAAGAAAGAAGAACCAAATGGTTTATGGCAGATGTATTTTGATGGTGCATCAAGTAAAGAGGGGGTAGGAGCAGGAGTGTTATTGATTTCAGCTGGAGGTGAGGTCATTTCCCTTACATACAAATTGGAATTTAAAACAACCAATAATATTGCTGAGTATGAGGCTTTGATTCTTGGATTAAGAGCAGCAAAAGACTTGGGTATTAAAGAGCTTGTTGTGTTTGGCGACTCTGAATAAGTGATTCAGCAAGTAAAAACTGCTTACCAGGTAAAGCAGTATTTATTGAAAGTATATAGAAATGAGGCTTGGGATCTAATTGAAAATTTCTTTATAGCTTTCAATATAACTTTTGTTCCAAGAGAATATAATGAAACAACTGATTCGCTAGCCTTAGCAGCAACATATTTTAAAGTTCCAAAAGTAACACATTTGAAATATCCAATTGATGTGAGATACAGACCCTTTGTTCGAGATGACATCAAACACTGGAAAGTTTTTCATGATGATCAGGAGATAAAAGAATTTTTGGAATTAGTAGGTGAGTTTTCAGATGATTTAGTTGATCAAGAACATGATTTTGAATTAATGGAAAATGAACCTTGTAGGAATGATTCAATAGCTAATCATAAGATTGTTGAATTAAAAGGAAATTTCATTCCTAAGGGACTTGTTCGACTTGAGAGGCTGTTTTCAAAGGATGATACATTGTTGAAGTCCACCTTGCAGACCACTGAGGAGAATGTTATAGATTATAACATTGGTTCCGAAGATCAACCTAAAATGATAAAAGTGTCAAAATCACTGTCAAAGAAGGAAAAGAAAAAATATATTGGTTTGCTAAAAGAATTTGTGGACATTTTTGCTTGGTCATATCATGATTTAAAAACTTATGACACTAGCATAATTCATCATAAAATTCCTCTGAAACCAAATACTAAGCCTTTTAAACAGAAACTTAGAACGCTTAACCCAACATTGTTGCTAGTAATTGAAAAAGAGGTAAAAAAATTACTAGATGCAAAAATTATTGTACCTCTGAGATATTCATCATGGATTGCAAATTTGGTGCCTGTACGTAAGAAAAATGGAGAAATAAGGCTTTGTGTTGATTTTCACAACTTGAACAGATCTTGTTTGAAAGATAATTATTCATTACCGAAAATATATCAGATTTTGCAGAGAGTTGTAGGATCTCATAGAATTTCAATGATTGATGGTTTTTCTGGTTATAACCAGATTGCAGTACAACCTGAAGATAAAGAAAAAACAACATTCACAACTCCATGGGGGACTTTTATGTATGATAAAATGCCTTTTGGGATTATGAATGCAGGTGCTACTTTTCAGAGGGCTATGGATATAGCCTTTGTGGGGGAGAATGAAAAATTTGTAGTAATATACCAAGATGATATTACAGTCTTTTCCAAGTCTGATGAAGATCATCTGAAACATTTAAGACATATTTTTATTAAGTGCCGAAAATTTGGTTTATCATTAAACCCAAAAAAGTCTCACTTTGCTATGACAAAAGGTAAGTTGTTAGGGAATATTGTTTCTGTTGAAGGAATCAAAATAGATCCATAGAGGGTAAAGGCCATATTAAAAATCAGTATTCCTAGAAATAAAAAGGAGATTCAATCTTTCATTGGAAAAATCAATTTCTTAAGATGGTTTATTCCTAATTTCACAGAAATTATCAAACATATCACTGAGATGCTCAAGAAGGATAAGGAAGTTAAATGGTCAAATCAGGCTAAATAATCATTTGAAGCCATAAAGCAGGCATTGATAGAAGCACCCGTATTGATAGCTCTAGATTATACAAAGGATTTTGCAATTTTTTCATTTGCATCTGAAGATACTATAGCTGTTGTGTTATTGAAAAAGAATTCAGATGGTTTGGAACAACCAATTTCTTTTTTCAGTAAAACATTAAGAGATTCAGAGCTTAAATATAATACAATGTAAAAACAAGCATATGCATTAGTTAAAGCTCTCAAATTTTTCAGAATATATGTTTTACATTTCAAGATTTTGGCATATGTTCCAAGTTCAGCAGTCAAGGAGATTTTAGCATAGCCTGACAGTGAGGGGAAAAGAGGTAGATGGATAACAAAGGTTATGGAATATGATGTGGATATTAAACCAACAAAATTGGTAAAAGGCTAGGGATTAGCAAAGCTTCTAACATAATCAAATTGTTAGGTATTAAATCTTCATTTGATGGCAAAACATTCAGAACAAGATATGGCAACAGGATACAGTAAGCAGCAGGTTTATGGAAGGTATGGCGAGTCTGATTGGTATCAAGACATTGTATATTTCCTTTTATACTTACAATGCCCTCTAGAATTGAATATAAATGAATGCAAATCATTAAAACTTAAAGCAATGAAGTATGTTTTAATAGATAAGGTTTTGTACTAGAAGGATCCTAGAGGAATATTGTTTAAGTGTTTGGAGAAATCAGAGGTTGATGCTGTTACTTCTGAATTGCACAGTGGAGTATGTGGTGGACACAAGTATTGGAAAGCAACTGCTTTTAAAATCCTAAGAGCAGGATATTATTGGCCTACTCTTTTCTCAGATGTGTATCATCAGGTCAGATCATGTGTGGAGTGTCAAAAGTTTGCAGGTAAGCATAAACTTCAGTCATTACCCTTGAAGCCTATAATAGTAAATGGTCCATTTCAGTAGTGGGGTTTAGATTTTATAGGTGAAATTCATCCTCCTTCTAGTGGTCATCACAAATGGATCTTAACTGCAACTGATTTTTTCACTAAGTGGGTGGAGGCAATCCACACAAGGAGAGCAACTGAACAAGTCAGAATTAATTTCCTACATGAAAATATTCTTAGTAGATTTGGATGCCCTGGGAAATTAATTACTGACAATGCTCCTGCTTTTAAATAAAAAAGATGATGAAATTTTGTGAAGAAAATAATATTAACTTGAAACAGTCCACACCATATTACCCACAGGGTAATGGATTAGCAAAATCCAATAATAAAAATATTGTGAACAGTATCAAGAAATTGTTATTTGAAAATCAAAGTAGTTGGGATACCAAATTAAAATTTTCTCTTTGGGCTGATAGAGTAACTATTAAAAAGTCAATAGGGACATCCCCTTTCCAGTTGGTATATGGATTTGATGTTGTGTTTCCTGTTCAATTAGTTTCTCCAGTCATTAAATTTATGCAGGAAATAAATGACAAACCTAATGATATAAGAAGAAGAATGTTTCAGATAATTCAATTGCAACAGGAGAAAGAAACTATTGAAAATACAGCCGAGATGCATAGAAAAAGGATGAAGGAAAGATTTGATAAGAAAGTTAAAAAATATGTCTTTGCAGTGGGTGACCTTGTTCTCAGGTGGGATGCACGAAAGGATGAAAAAGGTAAGCATGGAAAGTTCGATAATTTATGGAAAGGACCTTTTACAGTGATCAAAATTCTGGGAAACAATACTTTTGTTTTGCAAAATTTGAATGGTGAAGAAATTGCAGGTCCAGTCAATGGACGTTTTCTAAAGTATTTTCACACATATTGAGGGATAAAGGATTATTGTACATATACACTGTATATATCATTTGCTTTGAATAAGACTCCAGCCCAATAAGACAGAAATGGCTTTAGCAGATTTCTGAAGGCACATGTCAACATGTTCTCAAAGCTTCACAGGGAAAGCTTTGTCCTCAGTCAGAGCCAGATGTTATCTCTATGGTTGTTTTTTTATTTTTATCCTAGGGTTTTATAGTTGTTTGTTTATGTTGAGTTCATTTCTTTAATTTTACCTTATTTTATACCTTTGAGTGTCATAATTTTTATATTTTTTATTGTGATTTCCTTTGAAGGCTCAAATCATTTATTATCTAAAGTTATGAACCTATATCAAGAGCAAGAGGTTTTATGAAAGATCAAATTGGGTTATATAAACTAGCAGCATTCCTTAAAATATTGCATTAATGGTTTTATTCATGCATATAATTTGTTTTGAAAAAAACGTGACAATGAAACGATGGTATATGGATGTATGCAAATATATGATAAACATTATATATTTGACAGTCTCGGTACAATGGTTTAAAAATCATCATTATTATTTTTTGAAGGCAGTCATGTCTAAATAATGATTTTATACATCGTGTCACTCATTTGCCTTCACAAATGTTCTTCATATGAAATCGAGGCATTTGGTGTAATGAGTAATGGTACCCATGTTGACAGTATCGACAGTTGACAGTGATGTTCTATATTTCCCTAAAACAGGTCATATTACTGTTTTCGAATTCCATTAGCTCTGTGAAGTTTATATTTTGAAGAGTTTGCAGAATGCCGAGAGTAACAATGGAATAAGATTCAGAAATTGTGGTGAAAAGAAGACCGGGAGGCCTAATTTGCATACTGGAACCTGATAACACACAATGGATACTACAATTTCCAAAATCATCCCAGTTGATGAAAAATGATGGATGGTTTGCTTTCTGTGAAAAGTTGCAGGGTTATCATTCACAGGTAACTATGGTTTTCATCAAAAATTATAAAGATGGAATGGTTCAGCTCAAGAGTTTAAAGATCATGGTGAATGAAGAGTCTATTACAGAAGCAACAGGGGTTCCAACACAAGGAGAAAGATGGTTTAAGCAACAGGATTTTCAAGGAAATTAAGGTGAGTTCTTAATGCCAGGGTTTGAAAAATTAGACTCGAAGAATCGTATTCATGTGAGCAAGATAAAACCTAACTGGAAAATTACTTTGGAAATGGTTCAAAATTATATTACATACGAAGATCATTATGACAGGGTTCTCAAATGTCATTTAAGATTGTTGATGCACCTCAATGGAAGCTTAAAGCTCAATCCCCCATTTTATCTATTGGAGAGCTTGCAAAACATGGTTATGTGGGTTCAAGCCCATCCAGAGCATACTGCTCATTCTGTATACCATTAGGGTTTAATAAAATTGTTGATGATTTCACAATTGCATAGGGAAGGACGATTTTGGGAAAGTTTGCTGTCAGAGTTAGGGTTTGAAGAAAAGACCAAAGAAAAGGGAAAAAGGGTAATAGAAGACTTGAACCAGCAAACGAGAAATCATGAAGAACAAACTGAGTATGTTACAGCAGAAGGTAAGGGTTTTGTAGAAGAACCAAATCAGAATAATTTGTTTCCTGAAGTTTCAGTTACAGATGAAAACCCTGAAACATTAAGTATGATGTTAAAGAATATAACTTCAAAGAATGAAGCACGAGTTCAGCTTTTGAAATAAAAAAGAATTGGTGTGAAGCCTAGGACTAGGTTAAGAAGTAAATTGCAGGCAGAAATGGAATTGGTGCATGAAGATTGTAAAGAAATTGTGATGATAAATGATTCTTTCAGCGAAGAAATTGTATACACATCCAAAGGTCAATATTGTTTAGATAATGAGAATTTCGTTGATGTTCAAGGAGTTGCATGGTCTATACCAGAAATCTTTTGCACAAATAAACAAGTGTGTTCAGAAGATTGTTCAGTCTCGAAGCTTCCACAAGAAGATGAGGTCCTTATGAAAGAAGAAGCTATTGAAATAACTCAAGAATTGAACCAGATTAAGAAATCTTTGCAGACATATAAGGAGCAAACCAGGTTTTTACAGAGTATTAATGAGAAGTTAATGACTGCAAATAAAAGATTACGAGCAGATTTGGAGGAGAAGGAAGTAGATTATCAGAAGTTACTTTCAATATCTAAAGAAATTTTGAAAGAGAAAAGAACCATCCAGAAGCAGTTCGAACACATGAAGACTCAGAGTAAGGAGGTGCACAATCAAATGGAGAACAAAGATGCTGAGTTTTCCAGATTGCAAAGAAGATCCCAGGTTTTAAGTGATCTAATTGTCTTGGCAGAGGCTTCCAAGAGTCTTTAGACTTAGAGTCATAGTTGGCATTTGAAAGCAATTAGGTTTTGACAGATGTATGTTTCTATTTGTATTTTGTATTACACTTGTATTAAAACTGTTTTAGGAAGATTGACTTTTATATTTTTGAAAGAATTCGATCCATAGAAATAGGATTTGATAACTATCTTAGAAACTCAGAAGTTTTGTATATAAGGATAGTAGCTATATTTGAATGAGGTGGCAATCGGAGATGGGAATCCAATTTTTATTTATACTGTATGACATGAAACTCTCTGCATCTTCAATACAGGTTCTGCTTTGATATGATTATGGTTACGAGTTGATTTTGTATTTTTATGATTTATCCTGTGTATGGTCGAATACAATCCATTGCATGATTCTTGTATTAAAATACAATTATCTTTCAAACATTTAATGACAGAATCAATTTCATTCCATAAATTTGTGCTTGTAGTTCCCTTGATATTTAATTTTGTATTCCATTTTATGTCATACATATCTTCAATGGTTATGTGATTTTCCTATATCTTTGATTATATACCATTTCAGTCTTGATTTTGATTTTATTGAATTGTTTTTAAAAAATATTTCTTTAAGCTTGAACCCCTGTAGTCTAGGTTCAACTTTAGGGATAACACCAAGAAAATTTGCGTAACACTTTAAATAGATAAAATAAACTTATGAGGAAAACAATCTATCAATGCAATTGGGAAAGACAATGGTACAATCAAAGAATCAAAGAAATGTTCAGTCACAAAAATAACAATTAGTATCATACAATTATCACTTTGAATTAAAATAACAAGGCTAAGGGGAAGTGAAACTTGCTTAAGAATCCTTGCTAAAATTTAAAAGTAGGGGGGCACAATTTAGTCAATTTGAGGGGGATTTAAAGTCCTCAACACCACCCGTCTAAGGAATCTTGGCAAGAGGATAGTATTTGTAATTCCTAGGAGAACTATTGTTTATCTTGTTGTTGCAAATATCTATCCTCTCCATATTTTCTACCATAATGTAACATGCAGATCCATAAAACCAACCAACGGAGGGGAGATTTAGACATTATGGGGTTCTAAATTTCACCCCATGGCCATATTACAAATTTATAAACATGAAATGCATGTGCTAATGCATAAATAAAAATAAACAATAGAAATAAACTCTATCCACACACACATAACATGCATATACTAGCATATTCATCACATGAATAATATAAAAATTATTGCACCTTCAAATATAAAGAGAATACTTATCTTTAAACAAATAATATCTAGGCAATTAGTTGTGTAAGAGTGATTTTCCACCCAACTATAACAATCATATCCAACATATACTCTTTCTACTGAGAGGCCAACCCCAAGCTAGGATATGAGGCCACTAGGGTGAAAGGAACTCCCACAGGATTCTCTGTCAACCCACAACCCATTCTTCTCCCCATGTTTATCTAAACGCTCATTCAGAGATCTACAGGAATATCACTTAGCCATAATAGCCTTGGATCCAACAATACCTTTCCCACAAAACATCCTTATAGGCTCATGCATCCCCTTCATCGATCCGTAATTCTCTTGGGTGATCCATCTTTCCAAGTTCTTGCAGTGTGTGCATAGAAGGAGTCCAACCTAATATATGTTGTTGGAGAACCACCTACACTCTTAATTCATGGATTCTCAAGAATGAAAAAGTAGAAAAAATAAATGGATAAAGGTACTTTCCTTGACCAACCTCTATCATCAACTACAACCATCTAATTTCTCGCAAATATGCAGTTACGCCTCTAAATTTGAATTTTTGGGTATGCATAGTTTGGTAATTGGAAATGAACAATGGAAGAAGAATTCTAAGTAGTGTCCCAAAACTCCTGGTAAAAATATGCATATTGAATAATGGACACTATATTCCCCAAACATGAGAGAATAACATGAGAGAATGGTGGAAAATATATCTAACATAACTTCTAAACATGGAACAGAGCACTCTTACAACCGCCATAGAAGTAGAGTCATCCCATGCTTCCATAACTACATGAGAATAATTTACCCACCAAGCTCACACATCCATTCAATGATTGGGTGAAACAATAAAAATAAATTAATTGTCTCATTTAAAGCACATGGAAGCAAATGGACGAGTTCTAAGGTTGACACTTGAAAATTGATAATTGGATCTCCCATAGGCCATCTTTCGTCTTCCCATCCAGTGGATTCATAGCTCCTCTAGTTCTCTTTACACAACCATATTCTACCATTATATTATTTTATAACATAATATTCGCATAACATTTTGAATTGGCATGATAAGTCAACAACATAGTCCATTTAAAAATATTTACATCATACATACCTAGATATTCACTAGTCAAGCCTTGCCCTTGGGCTCCGCACTAAGAATCCATACTAGAATATTTGCATCATTCACATGGCTTGATTTAATATATTCCAAGTCAAAACCAGGGACATTAGAATCCCCTCCCCCTTTGAATAACATCGTCCTCAGTGTTTGCTCAAAATCAAAACAAAAACGGATATGCCTCTGTCATGGCATCCTCCAGTTCCCATGTAGCCTCATTGGGACTAAAGTTCTTCAATTGCACCTTTGCCTATCTGATGACTCGGTTTCAGAGCAATTTTACCTTCCTATAAAGGATACATAGTGTCTCTATTTAGAACTCTCCCTTAGGTTCCACCTAAATCACATCCCAATCAATTACATGGTTAGGATCATGTACATATTTCTTCAGCAAAGAAATATGAAAAACATTATGAGCTCTAGTGTTAGCAGGAAATGGAATTCTATATGCAACTGGCCCTACCCTCTCAAGCACTTCAAAGGGTCCACAATATATTGGTGACAACTTGGCACAACTTCCAAGCTTCAACTAACTTTTCCTTGACCTCACTCTGAGGTAAACATGATCCCCAACACGAAATTCCCTATGCACTATATTCTTATTTGCATATATTTTCTATCTATCTTGGGCTTCCTTTAAATTCTACCTAAATCTTACAACCTTTTGTTCCATCTCCTTGAGCAATTCCAACTCAAGTACAATTATGCTCACTGGATTATCCCAAGTCATTAGTATACTACACATTTTACCATAAAAAGACTTAAATGGACTCTGGCATCCCCAATGATGCATGTTGCCCATTATTATATGCAAACTCTACCAAGTGTAGATAATATTCCCACTTGGATGGGTTTTCTATCGCATACATGTGTAGCATATATTAAAGCACCTTATTTACTCTTTTTGTTTGCAACAAAGTATACTATAAAAGGACAACCTGCACGATTTTTCATTTTTTTGGAGGTCAAGTTTACTAGTTGTTTTTACCTTTGTTTAGAAAAATGGTGTTATTGGTAGAACCCCTTTTTTTCGGGGCTAAATTTACAAATTTTTGAAAGTATGTCTGGTGTCCTTGCAAGAAAAATAATAAATCAAACCCAAATCGAAAAGTGGTGTTATCATTAGCACCACTTTTTTTAGGGGCCAAAATTACAACATTTTTGGTAACCCCAGGCAGTGCATCATGGTGCCACTACAATCAACCCTCAAAATTACAACTTGTTTGATGACGTCTCCTTAACAGTCAATGGTGTTGCAATGAAAGGAAAAAAAACAACTTGTAACTTGAAAAGAGGTGCTACCAATGGCACCCCTTTCCTTTGTCAGGTTACATTTGCTTAATTTTTTTTAATTTAAAAAAACAAAAAATTAAGCAGATAAAAAAGTAATCAATTTTTTAAAAATGTTTTAAAAAAAATATAAAAAAAACCATACATATTGTGGAAAAAAATCAAAAAACACATGAGAAATGTTAAAAAAAATAGAAAAACAAAAACAACATTACAACTTGAAAAACTATGAAAAACTAAAAAAACTAAAAAAAAAATTGGAAAAATTTGCAAAAACCTAAACACTAAACTTTTGGCATGGGAAAAGAAATTGAAAAAATAATGAAAACTAAAAAAAAAAGTGGAAAAAAAAAATTACCCTCCCCCTTACCCGCTCTCCCCTTCGTTCTTCACTCCCTTACCCCCTCTCCCCTTCCCCACTCCACGTAACACTCTCCCCTACCTGCTCACCACCTTAGCCACCTACCTACTTCCTTTACCCCTCTCCCCTCTCCCCTTTCCCATTCCTCATAAAAAAATGTTATGTGGAATAGGGAAGGGGAAAGGAAGTAAGGGGGTAAGGGGAGGATGGTAAGGTGATGAGAGGGGAGGGGAGAGAATTACATGGAGTGGGGCTAGAGGAGGTAAAGGGGGATTGGGATGGGAGGCGGTGTAAGAGGGGAAGAGGGGATGGGAAGAGGGTGAAAAGGGAGGGGATAGGGGGGTAACAGGGTGGTGGAGGGGGTGGGTAAGGGGGTGTAAAATGAGTGACACAATTTTGAGAATCGCAAGGAAATTGTGCCCCTCCTCCATCACCCCCATACCCACCCCATGGCCAATGTTTGTTTTTTTTTTTCAAGTTGTTTTTTAATTTTTAGTTATTTTTTTGAAAGAAAATACCATTTTCTTGCCATTTCATTGAATCAAAGAAAATGAAAAAAGTTACATCACATCTTTTCCTCTAGACAAAATAATACCACCAAATGTGTTACAGTCCCAAAACAACCATCTCAAGGATCTAATACAAATCTAGATATACCATCAATAAATAAACCTTCAAGATAGTCTTCTACAAAGTACCCCTACATAAAGAAAAGTCCCATCACATATAAAAAATATAGAGCAAAATATGAACTACTCCATAAATAGTCCCAAACTGTAATTAATAATTTAATTTAACAACTCCTTCAAATATAACCAATCCTTCCATATATTCCTCAAAAATCATAGAGCCCTCTTGACATAAAACAACTTTCTTTGAAAGTTGATCAAACTCCACATTGAAATCTCTGAATATATGAGTGAAGTATCTCAGAAAAGGATCCAATTAAATTATTTATCCTTTGACATCAATGGATAAGATAAAGTACCTATAGATTGTATCTACCATTTTCCAATTTGATGAAGACTTTAATTAGAATCCCCATATATGTGTAGGGAGACTATACCATTTGATAAAGCAAATTGTAACAACCCCCACAATGCAAGAAGTTTATCCTTTTTATTGCTCCCCTTACTACTACCCATCCACATCTTAAAAAGGCAATCTTTTGTAATCATTAAGACCATACCACTCCCACAACAACCTGCAGAAGAAGCTTCGTCAAAGAAACCAAATGCATAAGTGAAAGTGTATATGGGAACATTGACAACTTTGGTAATTTTCAGCTTCACTTCTTTACATAATTCTTTACAAAAAGTAACACATTCCATACTACATAATGAAAATTTGTATATATATTATAAAAAAGTACCTTGTTTCTCATGTTCCAGACTGCTGAACAGACAAATACAGATAGTAATTTGTGATGATAGGCATTTAATCCCATAGTCTAAAAATTTATTCCAAATTTATATATCCCTAAGACAAAGGTACATTGAGGTCTTCACAAACAGCTTGCCACACATTCTTACTAAAACCACAAAGATAAAAGATGTTCAACTGAATCAGTGTCGTATTTGCATAAAGCACAACAACTGAGACTATTCCAACCCCTTCTCATTAATTTTTCTAGGTGAGCAAATGGTTCTCTAATGCTAACTAGAAAAAACACTTTAATTTCAATGGAATGTTCCATTTCCATAATTTACAGTACCACCATTTCCATTCAACTTGGCTCTGATAGGTAACAATAGCTTCATAAACATCCTCAACATTAATGAGTATCGAATATTTTCTCTAACTCCATACGTGTTTGTCAGTAGAGTATCCTAATCTGATACCTTCGTTATTAAGTGAGCTAATACATTTATCCCAAACCTCTTCCCAACTAACTTGCATACCTAAATAACTAGATTGAATCTAGTACCCTCCTTTATGAATTAACCACAACAACATTCTAATTTGATCATGTGACAAAACCAAATTCAACTATATATTATAAAATTCCTAAGGGCGGGAGATAATTTCCATTGTCACCAATGAAAGGATCAATACCAATTAGGAGAGTTTTTCCATTTCTAACAATCTATGAAGTCCATTTGTTGTTCCAATGAAATACTTTGATCAAACTATTCCATATTATAGACACCCATTTACAAACGTTTTCTACAAATCTGAACCAACGAAGAATAGATATACCCCCGAGGTATTTCTCTTACTGACCAAACTCCATAAGTCACTATCAAAAACACTATGCCGCATGATATTCATACATAAATCCATATTAAATAATTTAATATTCTTTATGTCCGAGACTCCTAGTAATTTTGGAAGGGTCAATTTTTCCCGGGAAACCAAAGGGAACTTATATTCCTTTCCAGCACCAGCCCAAAAGAAATTGAATATATATATATATAATTTTGGAAGGGTCAATTTTTCCCGGGAAACCAAATGGAACTTATATTCCTTTCCAGCACCAGCCCAAAAGAAATTGAATATATATATATATATATATATATATTTTGGATGAGATTGATAATAGCTTGGGGAATCAAAACTAATGAAAAAAATAAACAAGGATTCCCATAAGTATTGCATGAATTAAAGTAAGATTTCCTCACAAAGATAAGGATCTATATGCCCAGTTTCAAATTCTTTTTCCATTTTTTTTCACCGGCCACATTCAGACATCAATCCTATAGTTGTTAGGCTTCAACATATATCCTAGATATTTAATACATGTATCAATACTCTCCATTTTGAATGGAAACAACGAACCAATTTGAGATAGAATCTCATCATATAAGGCTATGTTGATAAAAGATAGACTTCTCCATGCTTATTTCCATACTTGATGTAGAACAAAACACTGATAAAATCTCATCAAAAGTACTCCATTCCTCTAATGAACCCAAACCAAATAACATCACATCATCAACAAATATTAGATGTGTGATATGAAAGACAGATGAATTTTTATGCCTGATAGATTTCCTTTAAACTTTGCATCAATAATCACCCTACTAAGACCTTCTATTACCAATAAAAAAATTAAAGGCCCCTGGAACTACTAAAAAAACTAGTAGGTGATCCATTGACAAGGACAACAAAATTAGCCAAAGATACATGAGCCAAAACCTAATTTGTAACCTCAATAGGAAGCCCAATCTCCTGGAGAATACGTCTAAGGAAATCCAATTTAATTTTTCATAGGCTTTGGCAAGGTCCATTTTTAGAATTAAATCATTAAGTTTTTTTACTTTCACAGAGTGAAGGCACTCTTGGGAGATCCCAATTGCATCCAATATGTGTCAAAAAAAAAAAAAAAAAAAAAAAACCCAAAACTTCTCTTTGGAAACAAATTTTGTCATCGTTGGATTTATCTTATTTGCAATGATTTTCGTCACCATTTTATAAACCAAATTACATAGATAAATGAGCCTATAATATATAAAAAAAACACAAGTTTATCTTTCTTAGGAATAAGAGAATTAAAGTGGAGTTAAAACCCCTGACATGAAACCTTGAATTCTTGACATCTCACCAACAACCGTAGAAGATCCCTTCCCATGATACCAAATAAAGTGATGAACAATTCCATTGGCCACCCATCCATACATCAGGCTTGGTACTTTTGTCTTTTGTAAATGTAGACAACACACTTTCCACTTCTTCAATACTTATAGGTTTTCTAATTTGCAGACCTTCCTCCCTACTAAAAAATGCAGTATAATTTCTAAACACTTTCATTTTATTTCCAATATCACCCAAACCAAAATATTTGAAACGATTTCTAAAAAAATCAACAGTAGCCTTCTCATCCCTTTGTGAACAATTCCCCTTCAGAAGATTTGATATCCCAAATAGTATTTAGGTTTTTCCTAGAACTCACATATTTGTGAAAAAAATTGTACTATTATCACCGGAAGCAAGCCACACTACTATGTTCTATAACCTCCAATCCTCTTTTTATTTTCTCAATATATAATCCTTTTGTATTCAATATCAATTATAGTATCCCTCTCTTCATGGGAAAGGTTGCTAGTTAAATCACTCACCATGACATCATTAATTTCTCCTTCAATTTCACATAGAGATTTTTTAGACTGAACCTATTTACTCTTAATCCACAAAACAAATGTACTTTTCAATTTTTTAAGTTTATATGTCAAACAATCCATCACATTCAATCCATCTATAATATCTAAATTTTCCTAATAATATCTTACCATCTGAAAAATTATTCATCTTTAAGCCGAGATTGATTAAATTTAAATGGGAATTTTGTAGAAACATACTCCCCTTCCAATTGCAAGGAAATAGGATTGTGATAATATATATTGGACAGTGAATTCCAATATGTGTACCTTGCACAAGTACCAATTAATGATTCAGACATAAAAAACTATCAATCCTTTTACCAATACATGTTGCTTCCGACCTCAAATTTTTCCAAGTAGAACACAATTTATGTGGGACAATATCTACCATCTTATGTCTTTGAAACATGTATTGAAAGTATATTGCAAGAGAATCCACATAGGCCTGCATACCCCAACTTTCAAAAGAATGCAAAGTAAAGTTAAGATCACCTGCTATTATCAAACATTGTATATTAAGCAGTCCACTTATTTCAATATTTTCCCATAAGGGTCTTCTATCTTTGTAAGGAGCATAAATATTCAAAACACTGATAACTTGATCAAACCTATTATATTTCCTTCAAGGAGGATACCAACACAGGTTTTATAAGGGGAAATACAACAGACTAAAGGATTCCAAATTGCTAAAAGTCCTCTTGACTGGCCTGAAGCATCAATAGCATAAAACTACCAATATTTTAATATATTCAAGAAATATTCACATGCCTTTTCACCAAATTCCATGGTCTTTTTTATAAAATATACATCTTCCTTATTGCTTTCAAAAAACTACTTGAGGGATCTGAATTTTGGGGTTTCCCCTAGACCCCTATTATTGAAGGAAATACAATACGTTAAAGAACAACCTTGGGAGGGCATCTTTGCTCTAAGGGTCCCGGTATCACTAACCTTGATAGAATGTCTCACTTATGCTTCCTATAATCTTGAAGGTAAATGTACATAACCCCCATTTGCTGAATTCACATTCCTCTCAAGGCCACCCCCTTTACCCTACTCATCAATTTTGTTTTCTAATTGTAACACTTTGGTGGCATATAGAATTTATAGGTGTTGTACCAGGTTTTTCTGAAGGTTTATTGACATAAATGGTCAAAAGAGATATGGTGATATCAATATAGGAAGGATTATCCTTAATTGAAGAAGCTCCAGTCTCCTCTAGACCCTTGTCAAGTCTTAATGTGTTTTTTTGGTTTTTTCAAAATAAAAACAAAAGATTTTTTTTAACATTTATCATGTGTATATTCTTCTTTTTGCACAATATGTATGGTTTTTTTTTTCTACATATATATATATATATATATATATATATAGAGAGAGAGAGAGAGAGAGAGAGAGAGAGAGAGAGAGTGAGTTCACAATATGTATGGTTTTTTTTCCTGCATATATATATATATATACAGAGAGAGAGAGAGAGAGAGAGAGAGAGAGAGAGAGAATCATACCATTTTGTGAAAAAACTGAAAAACAAAAAATACACATGAGAACTGTTTAAAAGATTTGATTATTTTGTATCTTCTTAATTTTTTAATTTAAAAAAAATTATTTTTTTTCAGGAAAATGTAAGCTAACAAAGGGGTGACATTGGTAGCACCTCCTTTTTGATTCACGAGTTGATTTTGGCCTTTTCGTAGAAACAATGTTGATTGTTAAGGAAACAACGTCAAATAAGTTGTAGTTTTGGGGGCTGATTGCAACAACACCACGTTGCACCGCCTAGGGTTACCAAAAAGGTTGTAATTTTAACCCAACCCCCCCCCCCCCCCCAAAAAAAAAAAGTGGGGCTACTGCATCACCCAGAGTTACTAAAAAGTTGTAATTTTAACATCGAAAAAAATGATACCACCAGTAGCACCACTTTGTATATAGTTCTTGTTTTATAGTATATCATGTTTTTCCCATCTGTTTGTGGATGATATGCAGTACTAAAATTCAATTGTGTACCCAAATATGCAGACATAATTTTCCATAAATTAGAGGTGAACTTGGTAGCCCTATCTGAAATTATTGTCTTAGGAAACTTATGCAACCTGAATATTTCCTTCATACAAATATTTGCAATGGAATCCATTTTATATGTGGACATAATGGGTATGAAATGTGTTTTGTTTGTTGAATTTTCCACCACCACCATGGTTGAGTCGTGTTGTCTCACTGTTATTGGAAAACTTGTAATAAAATCCATGGAAATCACTTCCCATTTCCATTATGAAAGTGGAAATGGTTGCAATAAATCTGCTGGGTGTTGATGCTCATATTTTACTTGCTAACATTTCATACATTTTGAGACGTACCCAACGATATCTTTATTCATTTAATGCCAAAACTATTGCTTCCTAACTGTAGTAATTATTTTATGGTATCCTAGGTGACTAGAGTATGGAATTTTATGGATTTCATCCATAATAGTTCTCCTCATATACATTTTATTTTTATAGGTAAGAATTCCATCACTTTCCAAATGATAACCCTCATACCTCTTTTCTAAATATGTTGTTGTAACTTTTATTTTGTTTGCACATATTGCTCATCTTGAGCAAGAGACTCAAGAATTTGTTGTCTCAAATCCAATTGACAGTTGTTGGTGGCAACCACATGCATTGGATGCACTTTGTTGTTGATTGCATCAGCTGCTTTATTTTCTTTCCCCTTTATGTGTTTGATCTCAAAATCAAACTCACATAAAAGCACCAGCCATCTAGCTTTCCTAGCATTTAATGTTGCCATGCTGAAATACCAAAATGGTATGTTCTCAGCTCAAATTCATTCCCATTAAATAATTCCTCTACATTTTTAATGTGTGCACTATTGTTGTGAATTCTAAATAATGGGTATCACAATTCTTTTCATGTTCTTTTAGGTTCCTTGATTCATAACATGCAACATTATTTTCTTGCATGATAAATCCTCTTATTCCCTATATACATCCATCAATATACACTAGGAAATCATTTTTCGGGTCTGCAATTTTTAGAATAGGGGCACATGTGATAAGCTTCTTCAATAACTGGAATATTTATTCACATTTTTGTGTCCATTAGAATTATATTCCCTTCTTCTGAAAAGAGGTAATGGGGTGTGCAACCTTGGAGAATCCCTTAATGGATCTCCTGTAATAACCAACAAGGTCCATAAAAGATCTACCATCTGTCACATTCCTTGGAGTTGACCAATTCATGATGCCTTCAATCTTTTTAGGGTCAACGAATATTCCTTTCTCTGAAATATTGTGACCCAAATAATGAATTCCATTTTTATAAAAATCACATTTAGTTAGCTTTGCATACATCCAATGTTTTCTTAGCACTTGCAAATCCATTCTCAATTGCTCTTTAGGTTCTTCTTCATTCTTAGAGTAAATAAGATTGTCATCTATAAATACCAACACAAATCATGATGCACATGAAAGTAGTTGGTGCATTAGTGGGACCAAAAGGTACAACTGTAAACTCATAATGGCCATATCCCATTTTGAATAGTATCATATTAATGTATTCTTCTTTAATTCGGACTTGATGGTACCCATAACTCATGTCAATATTTGATAATACTTTTTCCCCTCTCATTTGATCAAAGATATCATCAATTTGAGGCAATGGGTATTTTATCTTCACTGTGACTTTGTTCAAATGCATGTAATCAATAAAAATCCTTACCATATTATCTTTGTTTTTCATAAATAGCATAGGTGCTCCCCATGGGGAAACACTTGGCATTATATATTTCTTTCCCAACTTTTCTTGCAATTTCATTTTTATCTCTAGAGATTTTGGTGTACTCATTATGTAAGGTGTATTATAAATTGGTGCAACTCCTGGCACAAGATCAATTATGAAATCAATGTCCCTCTTTAGAGGAAGTCCCGCCACTTCATCGGGAAATACATCACTGAATTCTTGCAATAATTGATAATCTTCCAACTTTGGAACTCCAGTTTTTGTTATACTCTATACATGGGATTCATACAATTGGAGACCTTTCCTATATAAATTCTTTAGCTACAAGGATGTGATCTATATAATAGAAATTACCTTTGGGATTCCCTTTACTATCCTTGGGTTTCCTTCTTCATCAATGCACTCAAATTCTAAGTTTAAGAAATCAAGTTTCACCATGTGCATTTCCAACTAGTCCATTCCAATCATGAAAACATCATAAGAACCAAGTGGAAAAACATTTATATTTTTCCAAGTGAAGAGTCCATCCATTTCTAATGGACATTTCTCCACCATCTCATTAACGTTTCACTTGGTTCCAGTGGCTTGTTGAACCAACCACGATTTCCTATGCTTTGTTTTCTTAAAAGCACAATTGTCAAAATTTTTAGGAGAGATATATCTGTGAGTAGATCCAAGGTCAATCAAAATATAAATAGATTGCTTAGCAATATTACCTTTAACCTCAACCACAACTAATTGATGGTCTGCTTGGCGGTCCTTTAGTGTTGCATAGATTCTAGGGGCAGTCCTCACCACTTGACCCATAGTTTCATCCTCTTGGATGTAGTGAATTTGCTTAGCACTCTCGTTTTAATGTGGACAATTTCTAAGCATGTGACCCTCTCCACATCCCCAACATTAAAGCAGATCCCTTGGCTCTCGTTGATCTCTTCTACTATCTCCCATTATCCTAGTTGGTTTGGTCATATGTTGTGGTGGCTGCCTCTGCTAATTCATGAAATGAGGTGGGTTGAAACCCTTCTTTCTTTGGTCAAATTTATCATTCTTCTTGTCTTTCCATGCCTTACGGAATTTTGGCATGCTTTGTTTTGATCATAGAAGTACTTCTCCTTACTTAAGGTTTCATATAGAGTTTGAGGTTCATCAAACCCAATGGAGTCCTTGTAGGACTAAGGTAATCCACTAAGAAAACCTTGAATTTTGACCTTATCATATTTGATATAAATGGCATGCCTCAATAGCTCCAATAATTTATTGGCATATTCCTCCATGTCCATTTGTACCAATCTCAATTCATGGAACTCTTTTATTTTTTCATCATAATATAACCTATCATTGAGGTAATTTTTCTTTAAGAACTTCTTTAACTGCTTCTACACAATTCTCCTTGCATTGATCATATTACTTTCCTGAGGTGATCCCACCATACATATTCTCTTCCATTTAGATTGAATACGGTTAATCTTTCCTTCATGTTTCTTGAGTAGTCTTGGACTTGTAAATATTTCCTCATCCAAAGAAGCCAAGCCTTAGCTTCTTGACCAAATTTTATTTCACCATCAAATGTAGGAGGTTTGGCCTTTCTAACTTCTCCATGTGGTTTCTTCTTGAAATGCCTCTTCCTCTTATTCCCATGAGACTAAAATATTGAACCTTCAATGTATTCTTTAGAGTCATATGACTCGCCAGAAGATATTTCTGAAGTATATGTCCTATTTTTAGAAACTCTTATAGAGATATGGCTCCTCTTATGAGTTTTCCTCCTTGATCTAATCCCACTCTTTTCCTAATTTTCTAAGTGTTGACTAGGATTAATATTTATCTAAAGGTATGCTAATATTTGGAGCATAGTTGCATAATTTAGCTAGTTCTATTATTCCTGAGATCTAATCATCCTCTCATTATTTTCTCTACAACTTTGCAGTTCCACTCTTAGGCTTCTCATGGCTTCTACAATGTCTGGGAAAGTTACTTGGTTTCTTCAACCATTAGATTATGTCTCTACATTTTAAACTTGAATATTTTCTCCATAACATTTGATTCATCCTCTTAAGGATCATGTGCATCATCCACGATGATGGTCGTCTTTTCCAACTAAGACCAAGGATTTCCAATTATACTAAATTGAATACTGAACCTTACTATTCTTGATATGATATTGAACCTACAAAAGTGTTCATATAAACACGTGTATTAGCTTCATTGCATTTTAAAAAAATTACAAAATTAAATTACATGCATTTTGGAAACTACCCTTATTGACATTCTTTGTCAAATAAAGGTTATAGGCACTTTTCTGTTCAAATATCAGAAACATTTGAATTTCACTGTGCACCTATGTAAGGTTTGTCATTACACCAAAACCTGCAGATGTTGATGAACATTTGAAACCCAATACAAGGCGCTATCATCAAGAAATTCCCAGAGGTGAGGTGGTTATACCATGAGGAGGTTGTATCGATACTCCAACAACCCATGCTACCCTATCAACAAGAACTTTGATTCCTAACTTCATGCTTCATTATGATATCAGATATGAAAGCTATAGACTTCCAAAAACGTTGTTTTTTCCCAATTCTACACTTTTTCTACAAGTGCAACTATCTTCGGAGACCAACTTCAACCACCCGTAGAAGAAACTCTAGTGAAAAGTAGAAATGTTTTTCTAACAGGCGTTGTTAGTACATAAAACAAATATCACTTGGCAAATTTTTTATCTTCGATCCGATGCTCCAATCATCTTCTATACAATTTTAGAATTGACTAGTTTTGACCTTTTCACTTTTTTCTAGAAAGTTTTAGCGAAATTGGCTATTTCCCAAACTAAGCATTTATGGAAAAACTTCCTCCTACAAATTTTTTTTTTTTTAATTTTTTTAATGAGTAGGTAAAAGGTCAAGTTCAAAAGAAAATTTGGTTTTGACATCTAAGGTCACTTTTAGCACTTGCAAGCTTTCTAAAATCCCTCAAAGGTGCTTCAAAATAATGGATTTGGCCTTCTTTCACACCCCAGCTTTACACCTTTACACCTTTTGGAATTGGGATTCAAGATTCAAGATTTGCCTACATGTATTTTCCACGATTACACCGTAGAAATTTTGTCCCTAACAGAGTCCTCATTAGGTCTGTGGATGTTGATATTTAAAAGTCACGATTTTGAATTTTCTGTCAAATCAGAGCATGATGGGCTTGGGTCTCTCGCTAATATTTCTGTGACATTTTTCAGTAGCATATGAATGCCTCAGGTATCATCATCGTTCGATCCAAATTTCCCCTATTATGGCAAAAACAATCTTTTGGGATCCAAACTTTCTTTTTAGATTTTTTGAATCGTCGTCGCGGGATTGGACCTTCCCTATCGGCCTTGGCATATCGTCCTTTCCTCGCGAGTAAATCATTAAACCCTAAAATGGGACCCTCGATATTGAATCTCCAATACACTTGTAAACCTTTTTAATGTGCCTCCTCAAAGAAAATCTGCGGGGTTCTACCCATGGAAACCCACAAACTTCTCCCCATGGTCCTCGCAGACCTAAACTCCACTGCACCCATGGGTTTCTCATCGCATTCCACTAATACCACTCTTCAAAATTTCAACCCACATACTCTTCTCCATTGCGCTCATGAACGTCTCTCTATCCCTCCTGTGAACTCTTCTCAGTTTCTCCCGCGAACTCTTCTCAGTTGCACCTCCGCAGACAAACTCTACCATGCCCACAGGCTCTTCTTGGCTGCACGTCGTAGACAAACTCTATCATACCTGGGAACTTCTCTCTATTGCACTCGTGATCTCTTCTTAGTTGCCCCTCATGGACAAATTCCACTGCGCCCATGGACTTATCTCGTCATTTCTACGAACTCTTCTCTATTTCTCCCATTGACTCTTCTCCACTACTCCCACAAACTTCTCTTTGTTGCACATGTTGACGTCTTCTCCACTGCACCCCGCGTACTCTTCTTCGTTGCGCCCACGGAATTCTATTTTCTACACCCTATGGACTCTTCTCCGCTGCTGTCACGGAATTCTTGAACATTGACTACCTGCACATTCCTCCAACTTGGCCAGTCCATGCCATACTCATGTCTACATGGCACACGTGGGTCTACGTCATTTTCCCCAAATTTTCACATTTTTACAAAATAAACAATTTTTTTTTCCCTCCCATTCAAAATATCTCTATTGCATAACTAAGTGGACTTTTGTTTCATTGCTCATTGTGCAAATTTGAATCCCAATTTCCTTCATGAAATCTACCTCTCCAGCTTGTAGAATCATGGGTCCAATTTATAGGCTCTATTAAAAACACCATCTATGTATTAAACCCATTATTTATTTTATCCTGGTGGGATAAATCAAGTGGTTGAGTGTTGTAATTTGTAAGAAAAAAGTCTAAAGACAAATACTTGGGTGGATATGCATTTCTATATAAGGTCCTTAATTGATGTCTCCAATGGGTTAGCTCCATAATCAGAGCGAACAAAATGCGGTCCCTTTGGGTGGGACCCCTATGATTTATTCCCGTGGACGTAGCAGCTCCACTGGGGTGTTTGTGAGCCACAACATAAAAAATAAAAAAATAAAAATAAATAACCCACAATTTTTTTACAAAAATGTTTATCAACACCTCTTGTGTATCTTTGGTTTTCAGCTTGTGACTAGGGATTCCATCCCAAACAACCTTGGTGTTGTAACCAATATTTCTAACACCACTCTATAATGTCCCCATCTATTAACCCGACCAACATAAGGGATATTTATGATTTACGGGGTTCTAAATTTCACCCCATGGAAATATTACGAATTTATAAACATGAAATGCATGTGCAGATGCATAAATAAAAATAAACCCTATCAACACATATACCATGCATATACTAGCATATTCATCACATGAATAATATACAAATTATTGCACAATTAAATACAAGGATAATACTTATATTTAAATAAATAATATCCAACCAACTGGATGTGTAAGACCAATTTTCCACCCAACCATAAGCACTCTATCTAGAATATACTATTTCCAATAAGAGGCCACCCCCAAACTGGGATATGAGGCCATTGGGGCGAAGAAAAATCTTATGGGATTCTCTATCTTATCCCATAGCCAATTCTTCTCCCATGCTTAGCTAAATGCTCATTCAGAGCTCTGCAGGAGTCTCACTCAACCATCACAACCTTACCTCCAACAATACCTATTGTTAGGGAAAGTGTTCCTATGGCCAAGGTCAAGGCCACCAACGTACTAGATGTATAAAGACTGATACATAAAGATATTGCAAGCATGAATATATACAAGATTCAAGGGTTAGAACGGTTCATACCTTGAATACTCAAGGTTGATCCAAGCTTTCTCTAACCCTCCTCTTTCTCCTCTTTCTCCTCAATCCAAGAGACCTGCAAAACAAACTTTACACCTTCCTCAAACCAATTGACCACATATAAAACAATGATAATCACGATAACATGAAAATATAATACAATAATCATCAACATAGAGTCATAAATAGATATACAACATCCATCAAACAATGATTTGTAAAGGGAATAAAATCAATTCTTTATTAATCAAAAGAAGAAGTACAAGATATACCTTCTCCTCATGGAAGGACCCTCGTGAAACCTTTGATCTGGATCTCCTGCTTCTCTTCTCCAAGAATATCAGCCTCCAAGATCTACAACAAAGATGACTGCTAGGGAGAAGGTAGGGGGGATGAGATTCCCAATTTCACCAGCATAACAATGCAAAGGCTAAGTCCTCTTCCATGGACCCCTCTCCCTCTCTTATATACTATTTTGAAGAGTTAGGGATGAATATGGATCAATTACAACCGAAGGAGCAGTTCCAAAACCACCTAAACCACCTAAAATTTGATATTTTCCATGTTTTAATATTTTTTTCCACTTCAGGGTATACTTGCGTGTTTACTTAAGAAAAAGGGAAAGTAACACGCAGGTTTTCTTAGGAAAAATCGCGAGTGGGTAAAAAACATCATATGTTTATGGTATTTCCAAGCATTTACATGGGTTGGTGTCTTCTAGAAATTTTTGCCTTGGTATGATACCTTTCCAATGGTTTAGATAAGAGTTTAAATGGAGTTACAAAATTCTATATATGTCTCATCCATTACAAGTGTCTTTTAAGTGACTAACATGAGTTTTCATGAAGTGTCGTCATGGAAATGTCATCATGCGACGTAAACATGTAAAAGTTATCACGGACTGAGAAGTGCTATTTTGGGATATAATAGATTCCCCCTAATGTATGAGGTTAGAGGGGAATACGATAACCTAAATACATTATAAAAAGGAAACAGTTGAGATGAGAAGTCGAAGAGGCAGAGGATCCAAGATCATAGGCTCGAACATAGGTAACTGAAAGAGAAATAAATGTTAGACAAAATTGATCTCTGGGAAATATATGTCCATATAAAAATGATCGCCATAAATATACAGGCAGATCCAACATGTGTATAACTTATGTAACTATCATGGTCCCACAATATGCAAAAATGCGCCATATAAAATCTAAAGGAGTTATGGCCACAAATGAACAAGGTGGATCCATGCTCAGTAATCAATCATGGCCACAAGAATACAAGGTGGATATATGCCTCAAAAAATGTCATATGAAATGTGACAAGGTCTTATGCAACTCGGGAAATAGCAAAAAATGACGATGCTACTGTCATCCCAAGGTCTTCAATCCAAACTGCCCAAAGGTACAAATCCTAACCATGCGAATAAAGGATCTGAACTCGAACATGGAGGAAACTGTTTGATTACCGGTCATTGATGAGAACCAATAAAAAACACGAGGTAAACCACCATTAATGAAAATGGTCCCCAAGGTACCTAGTACATTCTAAAAAGTGTGAATAAATAGTATTGAATTCAAACACCTGAATAATCCATCGAGTAGGAGACATTAAGGTATTCCCACTACCCAATAGTGAGAGAAATTTCCAATGATGACTGCAATCCCCAAGGTACTATTATAAACTCTAAATATCATTCCCATAGAAATATGTATTATCATCAATAAGAAGATATTCATTGGAAGGAAGGCATTAAGGCATATTCCATCATCTAACACGAGGTAAGTCAGAGACTGATTGGATCTGGAACTGGTACAAAGTTTTGCAACAAGGATCATCAGAGACTTGATGTAATGAACTAATACCAGGTAGTGGCCAACACAAAAGTTTAAGGAAACTACAGAATAGTCGACAAAGGTTTATCCTTGAACCGTGAGCACGACCCAAAAGTGACTTAGGTAGATTTTTTACACCAAGGGACCAATGATACAAATCTGCAATGTAGGAGACATTGACAGATTCTCCGTATAATTGGAAAAGTAACCAACTAGAGGAGTAAAAACTATGAGATCAAGCTAAATCCTAAGGCCAAAAACTAGAACCCAACTGTTGATAGACTCAAAATCATGCTTTGTTCATGGAGACAAGACTTGATTCCATGATAAAAAAGACATTTTAATGAAATTCCCTTTCCCTCTTTCTTGTAAAGGTTTAACAAGACCAAGAAAGAAAACTTGAGACCTTCTTCATTGTTTGCAAGCTCGAAGAAGAGAGAGAATAATTCTTGATAAAGCATTGATTCATGGATTTTACAATCTCGAATTAGTATATGCTCATTGGCATTTTCACAATTTGAGAGTCTAAAAACACCAAAGAAGACTCTATGGGGAACATTTTCATAAGGTTAGTCTCCAAAGTCCGAAAAAGTATAAAACAATCCATATGAGAACTCTGTTAGCTTAGACGAACCAAGGTATTCCTTTTTCATAGTTAGTTGGCAAGGTCCGAAAAGGTTTAAACTATCACCATACTGACGCTTCTTCAAAATCAAACATAACACTTTAGTTTTAACGAGTGTGAAGGGAAGCAATATCACTCGATGCTTTTGTCCTAAAGTTTTAGCGATCATGACAAAGGCATAAAGAATGCTCAGAATATTTTTCATGTTTAAACTAGATCACTAAAAAAGAGAAACGTAAGCTTGAACATGTTCCTTTTTCATAAATTTAGTCCTCCAGGACCGAAAAAGAGATAAACCTATACATGAAGATACTATTCTAGTCAGAAACAACTACAGTATTAATTTTTTGTAAGCAATCCACATGGTACAAAAAAGGGGTAAACTATCAGCAATGTGGATGTTCCTTCACATCCTTTAATGAGTTTGAAGGGACAACCGAACTCGACAATATAGTCATGTTTAAGGAGTCAGACCAGAGCTTAAAGGTAACTCCAAACACCTTTCCCATAAAGTTTTAACGAGCCCAGAAAAGTCAACTCATGGCCTACTTACTGTTTTTAACTAGCTTGAAGGAAATCTAAAAGAATTCTCTAAATGTGAGGAGATGGGTGTCAGAGGCATGCAGAACTAGTTCCAAGCACGAGGAAAAATCCTAAGCATAGTGCAAGGAAAGAGAACAAGATAAGGACACTCAGGGGACGTCTCCTCCAAGTAAAAGGTGTCAAGTTGCAGCAGAAAAATGAAACAAAGCTGAGCGATGATGAGAGCAAAGATAAGGGCTTATATAATGGGATAAAAGTGTGGAATCTGACATCAGGCTCATAAGCACAAGAAGAATACATGTAAATGCAGTTACAACTTGAAAAAAAAAGATGAGAATAGCAAGAAGTTGTGAATCCAACTCAGAACCCTGTCTCCAAGAAACAACGGTATCAAGATCATATTCAGAAGAAGAGGCCTGATACAAGTCACTTTGGTAGAAACACTTGCAACTTTGATATCTTCCACAAAAGTGTAGTCAAGGAAGAGTTGACCAAAGAAGACTCTATAGTGCCAAGGCCCAAGGATTTATAATCAATAAGATCAACCTCAAGAGGAAAGATAAAGTTGACAGGGGTGATAGAGTCTTCAAAAACAAACTTAGTATCACTGGAGTCAAAAAATATACAAGCAGAATCAAACTCTTAAGGATAAATGACTTGCTGCTCAATGGGACAGTCCAAAGACTTGACAGTGTCAACAATGGAGGATCGATCATCAGAAAGATCAGACTCACTAAGAAAATTAGGGTTGGACTTAACTACAACTGAGTCAACATCCATAAGAAGGTTATATTGTATCAAAGACTCTACGAAGAATTCATCGGAAGGAGGTAGATCATCCCAGATAGAATACATGTCTAAACATTCAATTGGATCAATAGGGTGGAGAGCAGGATCCAAAGTCCCCATTGACTATATCACCTGGTCAACTGCTGGGAACGAGTCCCAAGAAGATAAGCATGAATCTAGAGGCTTCTTCTGAGTGGTGATTGGACACGAGGGATATGAGGCCACATAATTCACTCGTGGTAGGGTAGTGTCTACTGAAACACTGAGAATGGACAAAGGATAGACTTGGTCTCTGGTTGGGTAAGAATAAGGATCAATAAATTTCTATTGATCGACAATGACAATGCTTTCATTGTGAGGAAAATACATCACATGGAAGAGCATTCACACCATAGCTTGCATAGCATAAACATAGTCACACCCGAGGAGCATATTAAAGTCCAAGGGGTCTTCTATTACCATGAAATAAACTAAGACGGTCTTCCCACCCAAAGTAACAGAAGTTTGAGTAAGAATTCACAAATCTTGACTAGTTCTTCTATTTTACTAAGTTAAACTTGGTTTAAATATTCTATTGTTCCTATATTATTTATTTAGGATTACATAGTGCATTTATAGTATGTAACTTTGTTAGTTTTGCTGTATAAACTATTACACATACTAGTGTGTATTACTTATACTGGTTCTTCTATATTTATTTAGTTTATTTAAATACTTTAAGTAAATAATACTTACAGCTAAAGTTCTATAAGTAATTTTACACAAAGTCCTGTAGATAGTAATCATTTGCATCTGCATTCATATTTTATTGAATCTACTTATTTTGAAAACACATAAACCTACTGTACTAGAGTACTGCCTTGCAAAAGGCATGGAAAAATACAGTTTAGGTAATTTTTCTTATCTATCAATTCAATTTACTCAGAAAATTATTTATTGATTTACCCTAATTTAGGTAATTACTAATTTTCATAGCATATATAATTCTCCTATTTATCCCTTAACAGAAATAAAACAACAACATACTATATTAATGAAAACTCTTAAAATTTCCAGATGCAGTGAATAAATTAAATAACTGAACTAAGCAAAACCTGTAAGTATAGATGAGGTGACAACAGCTTAAGGAGGCTATTCCTCCCAACCAACTCCTGGAGAAGAGCTGGATTGCAATTCTTAGGACTCCCGAGCTTGTTTCCTAGTCCTCCTGGTAGAGTACTGGGTGAGAGATGTAGTCTTGAGATCCTCTACAACTCCACTGAGTGTTCAGCAGTAACTCAGTTCTGCTTACAGCAGTATGAACTCAGCTTAGAATAGTTGCACTAGTTCAGTCCTCAGCACTTATCCCCTCAAACTTACTTTAGCTAGTCCCCTCCATCGAATTCACATGTGCACTTCATTCACTCAGAATGATCACAAATCCAGAATGAGAAGCCTCAGATGTCTTCAATGGGAATTTTTATTAGCATGCCTAGGTCTTTTGGGTCAGTTTTTACTTGATGAGCCACCTGCTTCTGTTCCACTTTCTTGGGGAATCATGACCACAAAAATAGGGAAGTTTCCACCTGCAACAACTAGAATTAGTTTGAGGATGATTCCACATGTCAATTTGCTCTCAATCTAGTCTCCTCCACCAAGTGACCAGTAAACACTCATTTAATAGCTTCCCTAAGCTATTTTCTCATCTTTTATTTATTTATTAATAAAATATTCTGCAATACATTAAATTATCCTTGACCCCATTTGGTCATTAATTACAAACTTTAACATAAAATATAATGTAATGTTCCTCAAAAACATAAAATTGTTTTGCAAATTGGGGCATGTGACAAGGTCACATCTCAGATGACATCAATGTGTCTCTCATGAGGAACATAGATTATGTAGGCTTTGGATGATTTGCTATAACCTACAAAGGTTCCCTTCTTTCCTGAAGGCTCCATCTTAGTCCTCTTTTCTTTCTGTACATGGATGCATATAGGACTCCCAAATATTCTCATGTGTGAAATGTCTGGTTTCTCACTAGTGAACACCTCTTCAAGTGTCTTCTCATCCAGAATGGCATGCATACTTCTATTCTAGATGTATAATGTTATACTGGTGGGTTCCTCCTATAATGAGTTAGACAATATTGATCATGCAACATGGATTTTGCATCCTCTCATAGATTTCTATTCTTTCTCTCGAAAACACTGTTTTGTTGGGGGTTGTATGGCACTTTCAAATGTCTACAAATTCTTGTAGGAATAAAATTCACCTCCATTGTTAATACCTTAAAGCATAGATTCTCTACTAAGGCTTTAAATTCCTGAAACTTAGTAAAGGTTTCGCTCTTAGTCTTAAGGAAGTACTTCCATGAATTTCTAGAGAAGTCATCAATAAGTAGTACATAATATAAATAGCCACTTGGGGAAGGGGATGACATGGGACCACATACATTAGAGTCTAAAATCCATTTATATCTAATATTACTGCTAGAGAAAATATTTTTTACATTATTCCCAAGTGCACAACCCTAACATACACTATCATCCTCAAAATCAATTATTGGCATACCTTTCACCAATCGTTGTAAACCTAGTAGTGATTTGTAGTGAAGTTGGCCAAGCTCATGTTACATAGATCGCATGGACTGATAGTGTGATGTACCATAGATTAAATGTACTTCTTGGGTACCTTGTAGATTCCTCCCTATTGAGTTTAAATCAATGCAACGGATTCAAGTCTTTTGTTCTTTGGCCACAGTAGTGCTTAATTATCCATGAACAATACCCATAATCCTTTATCTTCAAGAACTAAAACTGATAGAAGGTTCTTCTTCAATCCCGGGAAATAAAGAATGTCCTCTACATGCAATATATCTCCCAAACTCAACTGGAAGGAGGTGGATCCAACTCCTTGCACTACAACAAAACCTTGTGATTAGCGTCTCTTTTTGCTTCCTTTTTTGCGTCTAGGCCATTTTTCAATGTATTTTTCTTCATTTTTTGGACAAAATGGCGCAATTTCACGGGTTGGTGCTATATTAGGCATTTTTTACGTCATTTTTCTAAATATGGCGCAAATTATGGTGTAATTTGCACTGGGTTTTACACCTTGTTATGCACCAGGTTTTGCATCATGTTTTATCTTGTTCTCTAAGACCCTTTTGCGGACCACTTTAATAGATTGTGTAATTATTTAGGATATTTTTTGCCTGATCACGGTAGATTTTTGTGCTTATTAATGTGTTTGGAAAAATAAATTGGATTTTAAGCATGACTATCTTTGGATATTATTGTCTCTTATTAGAATTACAAATGATGAAATCTGTGTTAATATTGCTCCTCTTCCTGATTCTTAAAGGGTGCTACCTCAATGGAAGAGCGCCTGCATTACAAGTAGGAGGTTGGTGGTTTGATTCCTCCATGCCCTAATGATATTGCAATGTATTTCTAAAGGTAAAAATGTATTAGTGCAAGATGGATGAAATATTAGACGCAACACTAAATGAAAAATAGGATGTAAAAGTGGACGTCACACCAAACACAAAAGTGGATGCAAAAGTGGATGTTAAGTCAGACACAAATGTGGACACAAAAATGGATGTCACACTAAATGCAAAATTGGATGCAAAAAGAGACTCATCGCTGGACACAATTAATGACTCAAAACTAGATGCAATACTAGGCCCAAAACTAGACGCAACAATAGATGCAAAAGTGGGCTCCTAACTAGACGTAAAATTGGACATTAAATTGAGCACAAAATATGGTGTATCGATGGACATAAAAACATGAATAACACAAGGTGAAAAACTGGAAGCAATACTTGACGCAAACAAGAACTTAAAACGAGACACAATATTGGATGTAAGATGGGACGAAACATTGGATGTAAAACTAGATGTAATATTGAATGCAAGATGGGATGCAACATTGGAAACAAAACTAGATGCAATATTAGATACAAACATGGTCGCAAAACTAGGCACAACACTAGGCGCAACACTGGGTATAATATTGAGCTCAAACACAGATGCAAAAAAGACATCAACCAAGATGCAACACTAGGTGCAAACCTAGATGCAAAATATGACATAAAAAAAGATAAAACATTAGGCACAAACATGGATACAAAAAAGACGTAAAACAAGATACAAAATTAGATATAAAACTGGATGCAACATTATAAGTAAAATTGGATGCAAAACTATACGCAATATTGGGCCCAAATTGGGATGCAAACCTAGATGCAACGCTAGATGCAGAATTGGACACATAATTTGATGCAAAACATGGTGCATAATTGGGTGCAAGACTCGATGAAACAAAAGGATAAAAATAAGACGCAGCATTGGATGCAAAATGGAGCTTCAAAATAGGTGCAAACAAGGATGTAAAAAATGACACAAAAAAAGATGCAATACAAGATGCAAAATTGGGTGCAAATAAGGGCGTAACAAAAGATGCAAAAAATTGGGCACAAAAATGGACGCAAAAATGGATGTTAAAAAGGATGGGAAAAAAGATGCAATAGACGACGTTTTACAATAATGTATAATAGCTCCAGGTTTAGCGCCAGATTGTTCACCACAATTGGGAAAAAAATACACTAAAACCCGATGCTAAATTCGACGCTAAATCCAGTTTTTGTTGTAGTGTTGGATCGAATATGTTGAGTTATCCCCCAACTCTACCATGCAGGTGAACTTGTTATCCTTTAGGTCAGAGATGGAGCTTCTATAACCTGACATGTGCTTAGATGCACCACTCTCAATCAACCATGTATCTTCACTTGTGATGATATATCCATAAAGTGTCAAGACAAGGTAATACTCCCTCCTTGTTTCATTTTCCTCTGGTGCATTATTTTGAGGAGTTTCATCTTATACTGTAGTAGAATCATGGAACCTTCCTTTACCATTTTTATTTGCTTTGCACTCCCTTGCATAATGACCCTTCTTGTCACAATTGCAGCACCAAAACTTCAACTTATCATAGTCCTTTTTTAATACCTTCTTCTTCGAATGGAAGAAATTCTTTGGAGCGAATGGCTTCTTCCCTTTCTTAATTCTTGTTGTGAGGGAAATATTTTCTTCCTTGGTGCACACTTACTTGCTCCATATTTTCCCCTTATCTTGGAGACAATATTTCCACAACCTCTCAAATATAGGTTTTACCTCTCGGTCATTTACCGCAGCCAAGAATGTCTCCGATGAGAATTGGATACCATCAATGGCGGTTTGGAGAAGATCATGTTCATCCACCACAACTCCAATACTGACAAGTGAGTCTCTCACTTGTGAGATATTGGTAAAGAACAATGCCAAGGTCTCATCCTTATCTATTTTTAGGTTATGGATCTTATTCTTTGGTGCCCTCTTTTGGATCAAAGCATTCTTCTCATGTAGGTTCGTCAGTAAGTCAAAGCATTCCTTAGTGATATTCAATGGAGTGATCATGAACATCAAATTCTCCTTAATTGAATCATATATGATCCTTTTGGCCTTATCTTGGTTCTTCTTGAAGTTGAATCACCCTCCATTGGTTGTAGTCTCCTTCACCAGTGTGGATACTTATACATCTAGGTCATGTTCCTCAAGAATTTTCAACACTCTCACTTTCCAAGTGCCAAAATTAGAAGTACCCTCATGACAGTCTTTCAGTCGAACAGAGATCGATGTCATACATCTCAGAAATTTTTTCTCAACTCCTTAGGATCTATGTAGGATTTAGTTTGTTGTATAGATCTTATCTCCTGCATGCCCTACGCTCTGATACCATGTTAATTTTTGAGAAAATATGATTATATTTGAACTTTAAAACTTTAATTGTAGAAATATTGAACACTAGAGTCAATAGAACATTCAATTACATAAATGATTCATCCACAACATAATATATACCCTGGGGAAAACACTCAAAACAATGAGGATGAAAAACATCATCAAATATTCAGATTATAATTATGATAGATTCAAAGAATGTCTTTTACACAATAGCGGATTGTCTTTCGGCACCCAGGGTGCTAGATAAGAGAGAACACTGAGCAATAGAGAATAGATATTACATGTATTAACTCTTCATGTTCCCAACATATTAATAACAAGTCCAAATAACTACCACACAAAAAATAGCGAATGGTTGCATGAGACATGCGCACTACACACACAAAAACTCTGAATTTCTTTCATGGATCATTAGTCTAGTACATTGGATTCTTCATCATGCATAACATATACGTCATGCCTTTCATATTTGATATTATATAATACTTAACTGACTCCAGAGTGAACTCGCCATCTAACTGAATGCATCACCACTTAGTTAGGATGCTAACTTAAGTGTCATAATGCATTAACTCAAGTGTCGTCGTGAAACACTTTATTGACTTAAGTGTCATCTTTTAATTAACTTAAGTGACATATTTTAGTTTAACTAAAGTATAAATACTTTAGTTAACTAATCCTTCTTTATTAACTCTTAGTTAACTATTATTAACTAAATTGTGCTAATAATTGATTTAATTTGTAGTAATCACTTTGAATTCATTAATTAACTGAAGAATACATTGTGGCTTTAACTGAAGCTCACAAATTCAAGTTCACTTAGACATCGCATGGGCAATTCAAATTCTCTTTTTCTCTATGCTTATATCTTTATCTTTTATCTTTACTGCATGGTCAATATGTTTTAACTTTAATTATATATCATATCATATTATACTCAGAAGATTGTTTTGATGCTATGGTCATATTATATTACTCCAGAGCAAATGATCATATGATAAAGTAATTCACTCTAGAGGTAGTTAATCTCTAAAGGATATTGAATAGCAATCATTGAACATGGTTGGTAATACATCACACAACATTTGATGCTTCAACATGCAAAGCATCCACCTCTATAACTGGAGGTCCACCCCATGTGTACCTACTCTAAATGGAGGTCCACATGATAATCAACTACCTCTATAACTGGACGCCCACCCCATAGGTACCTACTATAACGGGAGGTCCATATGAGAATCATGACTTGACACATACAAGTCTAGAGCCTTCTCCAACAAGAATTTTACAATATCACATCTTTGATAGATCAAAGAATTCACCTCGATGCGTGAGGAATAACCTTTATAACTGAAGGCTTAGTCATCCTTAGGTCCAAACTAAGAATATACTCGAAGTCACTAAGTCCAAATAAGTCTCTCTACCTCAACACACGAGGCCCAATCATGGTTGAACAATATTGTCTAGGAGAATGACTCACGATGATTTACATTTAATAGTTTCGACTTTCGACTCTCAATGTCAGAACAGTTGGGAAAGCCTGGAAATGTCGGGGAGGTGGAAAATCATCGTTGGTACTGTTTAATCAGGTTCATTAAGGAATAAATTACCTAAGTTTAATATGTTAATTAGTTATGTATATGTCTTTTATGTATAATGAAGCCAAATTTGGTTGCTAGATGATATTTGAAGCCTGGATTTGGTTAATGTCCCCTCCTGATGGTGTGGTTAAGGGAAGGGGACGTTACAGGTAGTATTAGAGCTAATGGTTGCAACACTGGGGATGTACAGGACAAGAAGTACATATCTACATGCACAAGATCATAAAGTTACAGGAAGTGTTGATAAACGTTTTTACAAAACAATCCATGTATTTAATTTACAAATGATACCTTCACAAATCCTAGGAAATTTAATATATATGTTTCCAATAGGTTGAATTAAGGATGTTGGAGAAATGAAAATCATGGCCCAATGATTCAATTCAAGGCACACCCTTGGCTTGCATGCGGGATAATGATTTCTCGTGGTCAAATATGAATGAGGAATTCATATGTTTCTGAGATTCAAACAGAAAAATGTATATGACCCTAATTTGACAAGAGTTGTCACAAAAATTTTCCATGGGGAAAATATGCAAGAGAGAAGCGATGAGACAAAATCCAGTGAGAGGAGAGAGCAAATCACTCCCCAAAATTTAGTTGAGACAATGAGAAGTTTCAATGAGAGTTTGATCAAGTCTCAGGAAGAGTATAACTAGATTAATGCCTCCATCCTATATAGCCTCATTGATATTTAGTAGAGATCTGATCTTGGATCTAATCCAAGCAATGTTGGTGAAGACAGAAGAAGTGCAGAGAATCGCTTTAGAAGTCGCATTAGAAAGAGGAATCTACGTCCAAGAAATGGTTCTTTGAGCAGGATGTGTAAGGTATCTTCATCAAGATATTCCTCTAGCAGGTCATGTGATTCTTGTGGTTCTATAAATTCCCCAAAGAATACTTATGGTAGGTTTGAAATAATAAGGAATTTTAAAATAATTCTGCGAGGAGAATTTAGGAAAGCAAGCCTCCCACATTTGACGAAGAAAGTAAGATAGGTCAAGAAGCAGAAGCATGGCTTCTTGGAATGAAGAAATATTTTCGTATTCATGAATACTCGAGAAATGAGAAGGCCAGAATTGATATGTACAGCTTCAATGGATGAGCTTCAAGTTGGTGCAAGCACCTCATGCTAGTAAAAGAGATTAAGGAGGGAAGAATCAGTTGGGAGCGATTCAGAATGTATTTGAAGGAAAAGTATGTATCTTTTAGGTATTATGATAGCAAGAGGAAAGCGTTGAATGAACTAAAAATTGGGACAAAAGTCAATGGAAGAGCATGTCCTTAAGTTTATAAAATTTGTTGAGGTATGTAGATTAAATCAAGGATGAAAGAGTAAAGATTCAAATCTTCCTTGGAAGTATGCCCCAAAATTACAGAGATAGGATTGCGTTTGTTGATGCACCCAGTCTTGATGAAGCCATCAGAATGACAATGCATTGTTATGAGAAAATCAAAGGAAAACAAAAAAAAATTAAAACAACATGGAAAGGAATGCCAAAAGGAAAAGTGGATTCAAGCCTCCATTTAAAAATCATCTGAGGAATTTCCAACAAGGGAAGCGAGAACGAATTGGAATTAAGCCAGCAGTAGTAGCAAAAAAGGGCCAAAAGGACCACTTCATTGTTGGGGATGTGGAGAAAATCACATTCTTAAAGATTGTTTGCATCGAAAAGAGAACCCTCGAAGCTTACATAACCTAGAAGAAGCAGTTATAGTGGAAGATATGGAAATGGAAACTCCTTGATTTTATGCAGCATTGTATAACCATCATGTAGATCATCTATCAACAGTGGTGGAAGTTGATATAGGATCTTCTCATAGTTATGTTACTTCAAAAGTGGCAGAAAATTTTTCCCTTGGAAAAATGAATCATAACAAGTATTGGCTAGTTCAATTAGCCACTGGCACAAAAAGAAAAATAAGTGAAGTAGTGATGGAGTGGCCCATAGAGTTGAATGGGCTCCTCACAAAATTTAATTTGAATGTCCTACCCTTAAGATCTTATTATGCTCCTATTGGTATGTATTGGTTGGAAAAGAATATGGCCAAGGTAGATTTCTATAAAAAGGTCATTGAATTCATTGATGAATAGGGAAGGTCAATATTGGTAAAAGGGATTCCCAAACAAGTTTCAGTAAGGAATATTTCATCTTTACAGCTAGGAATTTTTACAAGAAAGGTTTCCACCTATAGGCAACCCATATATCAGATCCATTAGAGGACAAAAGTCCAAAGATATAATATTGCTAATTGTTGCAAGAGTTGAAAGATGTATTTTCAAATGAAGTACTAGGACTGCCACCAAAAAGGGACATTGATTTTATAATAAATCTTGTTCCAAGGGAAACGCGAGTTTCCAAAACTCCTTATAGAATCAACACATTGGGATTGGTAGATTTGAAAATGAAACTACAAGAATTAATGTAAAAGAAGTATATCATACCAAGTGTGTCTCCTTGGGGAGCACCAATGTTATTTGTCAAGAAGAAAGATGGGACTTTGAGGCTATGTTTTGATTATAGGAAGCTAAATAAAGTGATAGTCAATAATAAATACCCATTGCCCAGAATTGATGATTTGTTTGATCAAATGAAGGGAGGAAAAGAGATTGAATTGAGATTTGATTATCATTAAGTGAGAATAAAAGAAGAATACATTCACAACACATGTTTCTGTAGAATATATGGCCATTATGAGTTCACGGTGGTGCCATTTGGTCTCACCAATGCACCCGCCACATTCATTAGTCTCATGAATACCATTTTCAACAAGTATTTAGAGAATTTTGTGCTAGTGTTCTTGGATGGCATTCTTGTTTACTAAAAGAGTGCAGAAGAACATGAGGAACACTTGAGAATGGTATTGCAAGTCCTTAGAGAGCACAAATTGTATGCCAAGCTAATCAAGTGCGACTTCTATCAAAGAAGGGTACGGTATTTGGGTCATATTATTTCAGAAGAAGGAATTGTAGTGGATCCATAAAATATTGAAGCCATAATGAATATGTCTAATCCAAAGAATGACACGTATGTTAAATATTTGATGGGTCTTGTAGGATACTATAGAAGGTACATTGAGGTATTCTCCAAGATCGCTCATCCAATTGCATCGCTGCAAAGAAATAATGTAAAATTTGTATGGTCTAAAAAATGTGAAGAAAGCTTCCAACAATTGAAGAATTTACTTACTAGTGCCCCTATTTTGAAGATTGCATATCCAAACAAATATTTTGTAGTATGTATGGATGCTTGCATTGAAGGGCTAGGGGAGTGCTTATGCGGGAAGGATTTCTGATTTGCTATAAGTGAAGGAAATTAAAAGAGTATGAAAGGAATTGTGTGACTCATGATTTGGAACTAGCATCCATAGTACATGTCCTCAAGAGGTGGAGACATTACTTCCTAGGAAGACGATTTGAGCTTAGAATGGATCATATGAGTCTAAAGCATTTGTTTGATCAACCAAACTTAAATGCCATGTAAGATAGATGGATGGAACTTTTGTATGAGTTTGATTTTGAAATAAAACTTGTAAAAGAAAAAGAGAATAAGGTTGCAGATGTCGTTAGCAGAAAATTTCAAGTAGCAGCCTTAAGTATGTGCAAATCATATTTAAGAGAAAGAGTTATTGAATCCCAAAATAAGGATGAGACTTACCTTTAAAAAAAGGAAAAATTACAACACAGAAAAGTAGATGAAAAGTTTGAAGGATATTAGCTGGGAGAAGATTATCTTATGGTTTATAAGGACTAACTGTATATTCCAAATTGTGCAGATTTGTGAAATACAATAATGGATGAAATTCATTAAAAAACATATGCTGGACATCCAGGATGTCAAAAGATGATAACAACAACAAGGAAGCAATACTTTTGGCATGGGATGAAGAAGGACATAGAAGAATATATTTCTTGTTTTCAAAAGTGTCAACAAATCAAGGTAGTGCATTGACATCTAACAAGACGGTTACAACCTTTTACCATTCCATAATGGAAGTGGGAAGTAATTTCTATGGATTTTATAATAGGTTTTCTAATGACAGCGAGGAAACATGATTCAATCGTGGTTGTGGTGGGAAAGATTTCAGAGGAAGCTCATTTTATTCTAGTCAATTCTGCTCATGAAACAAGTGATAGAGATAATATATTCATGGAGCAGATATTCAGATTACATGGGTTACCCAAATAAATAGTCTCAGATCAAGATTCAAAGTTTACATCCAATTTTTTGAAAGGGTCATTTCAGGAGTTGGGGAGTCACCTGAATTTTAGTACATAATCATCCTCAAATAGATGGTTAAACCAAATGGTGAATCAAGTCCTTGAGGATATGTTAAGGATGTATGTGAATGACAAGCCATCCATGTGGAGAGATTACCTACACTTGGTAGAATTTTCATGCAATAATGGGAATGAGTCCATTTGAGGAATTTTATGGAAAACTATGCAGGACTTCGGTGAGTTGGGATAGTCCAATAAACAAGATAGTGCTTGGGCCATAAATGCTCAAGGAGATGGAACAACAAATTATTAAGATCAAGCAGAATTTAAAGGCATCCCAAGACAAGCAGAAAAGTTACACAAATTTAAAAAGAGTGTACAAGGAATTTAAAGTTAGGGATCGCGTTTACTTAAGAGTAAATCCAAATAAAAGTTCCATAGATTTGGGGAGTTGTGCCAAATTGGCATCGAGATATTGTGAGTCATTCGAAGTCCTTGATAGGATAATACCAGTTGCATATAGTATTGTATTACCTTCTAAATGATAGTTCATAATGTTTTTCATGTTTCTCTGCTTAACAAGTATGTACATGATCCTAATCATGTAATTGATTGGAATATGATTCAAGTGGAACCCGAGGGAGAGTTCCAAGTAGATCCTATGCACATCCTCGACAAGAAGGTAACAGTGCTCTGAAGCCAAGCCATTGGAAAGGTAAATGTGCAGTGGAAGCACCTTAGTCCCGATGAGGCGACCTAGGATCCAAAGGATGCCATGAGTGAGGCATACACATTTTTGTTCAAGTTTTGAGAACACCAAGGATGGTGTTATTCTAAGGGAGAGGAATTGTAATGTCCCCATTTTGACTTCTAGAATATATTGGCTTGATGTGTAAATATTGTGTATATGTGATGCATAATTCCCAGTGTGGAGCTCAAGGGCAAGGCCCTACTAGTGAATGCCTAAGAATATAGAGGAAAGTATTTTGTATTTTATTGACCATGTGCTACTGAGCCATGGGAAAACATAAAAACGTGTAAATTATTATAATGCAATTAAAAGTCCAAGAACTGGATATGGAGGAAACCAGATTAATGGGTTATGTTTTTCCACTAGGGAGAGGTGAGGGGGTGTGAGAGATTCAGCCCTCTATTTCCAAGTGTCATATTGAGAACCCAAGTGGACATTCTTTCCACTCTTTTATTCTGTTGTAAGAAGGTAGTTGACACCAGCTCATGGGTTTAATGGAGGATAGAACGAGTGAAGAAAATAGTATGACAAGGTATGGGCTTAGTTTACTTGAAGCAAAAGTCAATTCCATCACGTAATTTCATTTTCCTTCACCCCTATTGGATCATAGAACAACTAGGACGAGAATTCTCAACACGCACAACATTCACAGCAGTGAAATTAGCAAACAACATAACCAGTGAGAAGTCCATGTTTCAGAATGTCAAGATTCTTATAAATTTGTGTATCTCGAGAAATCTAGTGAGAAAATAGTGTACACCAACCCTGGGGATAAATGGAGAGCATCAAATTCCTAAAAACCCATGAGAGAATCCATGTCTAGAAGCCTGGAATTTGAACTCCGTGGATGAACCTTAGCGTGTCTAGGAATCTGAACTCAGGGAGGGATTGGAGGCTAGAATGGCTTGATAAACCCAGTGAAGGAGAGAATCTCTTGATATTTAGCAGCTTGAACCTTTCTATTCCTACCCTAAATATCACTAGAGGGAAGGGGTGCTTGAGGGGTTGTGTAGCAGAGAAGGGGACCTTCCCTGTGTTGGGTGTGGTAGGTAATGTGGGTGTCAAGGGTGGTTGGAGCCAATTGAGATGCCTACAACTCTATGGTTGAGATCACTAGCTTATCATTCACCTTCAATGTCTCTTTGTATGCTTGATAAAATAAATAGTTTTATGGCTTAGAATGAGTGTGTGTGCATATGTATATGAGTGAGCATGTATAGTTCCTTCCTAGTGGATAACAGAGCCATGTATAGTTCCTTCCTAGTGGATAACAGAGCCAATCTTAGGGGTTGCCTCTCCACTGAAATAATAAAGGCTCGAGAAATTTCATACGATTGTGTGGACCACTACCCTCATGTAGCCAATTGCTCGAACGACTTCAATTAAAATATAATTGTCTCTGTTGTGTATGAATTCCCACAATTTATGTGCTATGGATGATTATTTATGCATGTTGATTAGAATGAAGTAGATATCTTGAATTATTAACTGGATGCTTGTGCATAGACTGGAAATGAGTTTATATTTGTGCATGATGTCATTTTTGTTCTTCTCTTAGTGAATATGTTAGTTTATGCATGAATCGCATATGTAGATCAAGAATATCTTCACTGTGTATGGTACATTACAGTATAATTGCAATGTCCCCATTTTGGTAGCACCACAGACAACCACTAGCCCATAATATTCCTATGGGTTCAAGTGGAAATTAACTAATAAATATCTTAGGGATTAATTTTCAGTCTATAGATTAGTTAGTTTATTAAATTAAACTTTGTGAAGAATATGACATTTAGTTTGAATATTTAATTATTAATTAATTGTGTGATGAGTTGGAAATGCATAGGTGGCTCAAGAGGGCGCATAGGGGATTAGGTGGGCCTTTGGAGTTGCCTTGAAAATAAAAAAAAGGAACTGGAATAAAGCAAGAAATCCACTAAACAGATGGAAGGCATCATAGAAGAATCCAATCATTAAAAGTAGGAAAGTGGCAAAAAAGCAGGCAACAATGAAAAGCAAGAAACAACATAAAATCAAGTAAAAGTAGAGTTTCCAAAAGCAGGAACAACAAACTCAAATGGGAAAGGAAATAAACCAAGGAAATAAAGATACAAGATCTAATTTGGTTAAGGAAGGATAATTTGATGATGCAAGTGGGTCCAAATGAAAAATCAACTTGCCAAAGAAGTCTCCAACTCATTCTTAATTTGAATTCCAAGAAAGCATGGATCCAGAAAAGGTAAAAAGACACGGAAGTTAATAAAAGAAGCATGAGAGCCTCATTGAATAAGATTTAGATCATTTTTCATTTGTTTGTGAATTAAGAGCTCCAATATGTATTCATGCTTGGGAGATGTGTCGATTGCAACCAATTGGGATATGTGCCCCTTCTGTCTAGTGTAGCTAGTTGAAGCAGTTCAGCTAGTGATTGGGGAGTTGGACACCCTATCCATTTCAATGAGTTTATTGTAGACATTAAGGTTTATTTTGAAGTCTTATCCTGTAATTTTTAGGTCTGATATAAATCTTGGGGTGAATTGCTACTTGGGAGTTCTAGAATTGAGAAGGAGAAATCACTTACGAGAGCATCTTTCTATCCTCTCTTCTTTGTAATTCTTCAGATGTCCTATAGCTCATATTATATCATAATTTATTGTAATTTGAAGATGCTAAGACATATATGGATTTTAATCATGCTCCCATCCATACACTTCTATTCAAGAGTGTTCATGTTCCATTAGTGTAGAAGATTTCAATAGTGTTAGAAGGTTTTCTATAGTACTTATAATTTTCCATGTTATTGATGGTGTATGGAGAGTGTTACAGAGAGAAATTCCTATGGCTTGGGGTACCACAATAGACAGCTTGACTCTATAAATCAATCCTTTCCAATATGCAATAGAAATTAAATGTCTAACATTAAAGGATCAAACCTCGTACCTTATTCCGGACGGTTGAAGTAGATCCCCGTTGAGCTTTCTAGCTTCGGCTTGAATTGATAAATTACTTCCTCAACAACAAGTAAACAATACAAGCATTCTATATATCATGGTGTTAGATCTATTCTAGCATATATAATCAATAATGTATAAGCATTTGACATAATCCCATGGATAAAATATTCATTCAAACACACATTATTAGACATGAAAAGATATTTCTATTAATATAAATCAGAGATTACAATAGATACAACCTATGTCGACACGTCTACGAATCGAAGAAACTGAATTCCCCACTTGGGCCTCCACCACTTCAATCCTCCATCTCTCGATAGCAAGCTCACTAGAAAAAGGAAAGCTTGGGAAGAACACAAAAGTGCTCCAAGGGACAAAGGGATGCAGACTCAAGCATAAGTTTTGGCAACAATGGACTATAGTTTCTTTGCTCTCAATTCTCTCTTATGCCTTCAATGTACCAAGGAGTTCCTTATATAGATTTTCAAAGGGGTAATGAAAGGTCGAATCCGAGCGATCTCAAGGCATATGGAAGGCTAGGAGTCAAGTGAGTAGGATCCATGTCAAGGAAAAATCCAAAAGGATTTGGATTTTGTACACATCCTGATGTACGCGGTTTTAGTGGTCAAACTCACGTATATACGCGATTAGAGGTTTACAAGTCGCATGTATCATTTTTCACATGTTTTTAGGGATGGTCAAGGAAACATCAAAGGAAAAAAAATGGTCCAAGGGGTCTACGGAGTCTACAGCAGGACAGGGGAAGGCCATACAAAGTGTGATTCACCTGGAGTGGTGAAATTAGCTATAACAGATGCCCCCTAATGTGTGAGGTCAGAGGGGTCATACGATGGCCGAAATACATTATAAGTCCATCCTAGAAGTGGAGTGATGAAGGATCACAAATGGAAGACTAGCCACCCAATCAGCATAGTACAACAATACAACTCTGCACATAACTGCAAATACATATAGCAATCCCGGATACATAAGAGTACAATGGCCATGAATAGGCATGATACAGGAAATCACATAAGTGGTCATTGCCACATATAATATACATAGATCAGAATCTCCATGATGAAGATATACAAAGGACCATGATCTCCATAATGGTTGAATATATATAATGGATCAAGATCTCCATAGTAGCTGGAAATGTCTGACATATACTGGAATCAAGTCACAAGAGCTGAAATCTCATGAACACTGGCACGATCAAGTGGGTAGCATATAAGAGATGCCACCAATTTGGAAAGTATTCTACACAAACCGCTATGAGTACATGTCCTACTATGTGAATAGAGGTGTCGAGGTCAAACATAGTAGTCCATCGTCTGATTACCGGTCATTGATGTATATCGTTAACAGACGCGAGATCACACACCGATAATGAAAATGGGAATCAAGGTACTAGAGTGCAAACTATCAAGTATGAATAAATGTGTTGAGGTCAAACACTTGAGAGGATCCATTGATCAGGGGACATTGATGTATTCCCAAAGACTGTCGATGGCGAGAGAACCTACCACTGATGACTACAAGTCTCAAGGCACTCAAAATGACTCTAGATTCCAATCCTAGAATAAATGATCTAAAGTCGATGGGATGAAATCCGCCAGAAGGAGGGCATTAAGGCATCCCCCATCATCCAACACGAGGTACTCAACAAAGTTGTATAATGTGGAAGGACTCGATCATAAGGTGCACAAACCAGTAACTATACCGGGAATGTCCGACATGCAAAGTCAAGATAACTGAGGAATGGCCGACTCAAGTTTCAAATTCCTTCGAAAAAGAGCATAACAGTGTATGGTGACTGAATAAAGGCAGCATATACTCGATATACAAACTGGGACATCTCTGCGACACAGGAGGCATCGACATAGTCTCCATAGGGACTGGAAGCTTAACCAGTCGATGGAGATAAACTCAGATAAATGAGTACAGCTCCTAAAGTCAAACTATAAACCCAACCAATGGATGTGATATATAGTTCTCTGTTCGAAGGCGACACGACTCGACAACTGCCAAAGATGCCATCTTTCCTTGTCCAGCTTTTTGGTTTTTTGATTTTTTTGGACTTTTTCAATTATTCAAAAAGCTTGAAAAAGAATAAAATTGCTTTATAGTTACAGACTAGGAGGAGACGAGTGTCATAAGGGAAAACAAACTAGTTCCAAGCAGTGGAACATATCTATGCTCAATGCAAGGATACATGTGTAGGATATCGACACTCGGGGGAAAATCCCCTCCCGGTAAAAGGGAAACAAGCTGCGAAGGATATAAAAAATGGCTCTACATGGCTAGACATGAGACAAGCTCGGGCTATATGGCTGAAACGCAATGTCAGGGAATCCGGCGTAAAGCTCAATAAGGTACGAAAAGCTCATGATAATGCATTCACAACTTGACATGAGGGATTCCTGAGGGAAATAGGCCAGCAAAAGATCAAGAGGAGTATGAGGCTCTTGCGAAATGTCATGGCAGTACTATACAATAGACTCCCACACCCTAAAGGAGAAAACATCAGTATCGGCACCAAATGCAAATAAGGTGCTAACTAGGGTACCCATGTAAGGTGAAGCTCTACCACTCATATCATGCCACTTCTAAAACAACAAGAAGGTTCCGTGACATAGTAGAGTGGGTTCGTACCTAAGGTCATGATAAGATGGTCATAAGGTCATGCAAAATGAAAACGGTGATGAAACCTAACCTATATGCCAATTTAAATATGATACCTGAGATCGGCACGAATGGGTCAATCCAACGGCTGAAACGGCAGTGAAAAAGGTCCTCTACATCATGAATTATGTCAAAAACGGTCCAAAATGGTTAGAAATTGTCAAAACTATAGAAAAGGGGGTAAAAATTTTCAAATATTTGAAAATTTTCTATAAATAGTAAACGATTCAAAATACTATAAAACATTTGAAACTTTTACCTATTTGAGCTCAGATTTTCAATAGCGAATTCCAGGAGATCCGGCTGGCGGAATCCACTACCGTTTCTTCCAGGTATTTACCCATGCTCTTCTCTTCCATTTCAATGCAATTTTTATCAAATTCCATGGTCAATTAAGCTTTCTAGGCCAAACTAAAAAGGGCGCTGCGGCCCACGTGGAAATCAAGGGTTTTTCCGCGTATAGGGCTGGATATACGTGGAAAGTGCCCCCATACCCGCCTACATACATGTCTATTTTGAAAACAGTCGCGTATGAGGCCGCACATAAGGTTTTTTCAATAATCTAATGGGAAAAGGGATGCAGACTCAAGCATAAGTTTCGGCAACAATGGACTATAGTTTCTTTGCTCTCAATTCTCTCTTATGCCTTTAATGTACCAAGGAGTTCCTTATATATCTTTTCAAAGGGGTAATGAAAGGTCGAATCCGAGCGATCTCAAGGCATATGGAAGGCCAAGAGTTAAGTGAGTCAGATCCATGTCAAGGAAAACTCCAAAAGGATTTGGATTTTGTACACATCCTGATGTACGCGGTTTTAGTGGTCAAACCCGCGTATATACGCGATTAGAGGTTTAAAAGTCGAATGTATCATTTTTCACATGTTTTTAGGGATGGTCAAGGAAACATCAAAGGACAAAAAATGGTCCAAGGGGTCTAAGGAGTCTACAGCGGGACAGGGGAAGGCCATACAAAGTGTGATTCACCTGGAGTGGTGAAATCAGCTATAACAAAGAGCTCACAAGTGTTTGTTGTTGTACTTGCAGACATGAAATGTAAATGCTTTTTCTTTCTATTCTGAATTTTTATCCTTCTCTTAAATGAATTTCTACACCTATTCTCATTTGATGTCAATATTGACTAATTTTCATAATAGTTTTAATAATATGAATTCCAATTATACAAATTATATTTTGTAAGTTGCTGCAGATTAATAAGGATTATTTGAACACATCCCAAACCCCTTTTCAGACATTTATGACCCTTTAGAGTTGTTTGGAAGTGTTTGGATATCAACTACTTGAGTAGTCCTGAAATTGTAATTTTCCACCTAGCTTTCAAATTTTGTCAAATTAAGTCCAGATCTATTATTTTAGTGTTTGATCAGTCGGTTGGGAGTAGATTCATTCCACATGCTTCCATCCTACACCAAAATCCTTTGGGTTCCACATAAGTCCTGGGGATTTTTCCTCCAAATCTTTGGCTTTGCCAAAGGGTTGTACGAGGCATGATGTAGCCTAGTAAATGTGAAGTTGTCGAAGTTAGGACTTTGTTTAGGTTGTTTCATATTATCCTTAGTCCATATCATATCCTAAATTGATCATCTTGGGATAATTTGGGAGTTTCAGTTGTGTTTGAGTCTTAGTTTAAATTCCTAGACCAAAATTATTCAGTGTTTTATGTATTTTTCGCCTAGTGTGCCTTCATTATAGTAAGGTACATTACAGTGTTATCAGATCACTTTACTCTACTCCTATGGAAAGTAAAATCTCAATTTTGTAGCAATGATATTGGTACTTGTTACATATCAATAAGAATATGTGGCATATGTTGGAGATTGTTAAGCCCTTAATGATGACACATTACACCATATAGTGTGACACGTTACTCCCTATATTGTGGTGCATTACATATTATTTATGTAGTGTTGGTTATATTAGTGGATCTATTAGTTTTTATTGTACACCTTTATCTCATATTCTCATTTTACTCATCATAGTATCTTATCTTGTCTTGTGTACTCAGTACATTGTGTAAGAAGGTTAATCCCTCAAAGAGGATTGATATTTATCTATGTTATTCATTGTTAAGTCATGGATTACTCTCTTATTTTCTATTTCTGATCTTTTTATGCTATATATGGGACTTGGTTGCATAACATTTGGTATCGGAGCTCTTTCCTCGGGACAAACTTCTGCAAAACGAGTCATCTTGGAACTTTCTCTACAAATTTTTGTATAAAAGGATTCAAATATCGAGGTTAAAAACCCACTTCCAGAAAAGGCCTAACTATATCCAATCCAAAATTCATATCTCGATACATTATAGTTTCAGAGATAATTGCGGAGGAATATAGGACTTTTTTACTATTCCTACAGCTAGTATAAAACACGTGTTATTGGGAAAAAGGTCATTTCTGAGGCATCCGAGATCCAAATTGAGTGATACCAATTGCACATGAAATAAGATATATCAGTTTATATGTGGTAGAATTTTAAGCTACTTAAACAAAATAGTGGACACATGGCATACATTACAAGTGCGCTCTTTTGGATAGGCCAAAAATAAGAAGATTTGGTATATTTGCAATAAATTTTTGTTTGCTCATCCAAATTAGGTCAGACCTGTGGAATTGGAAAGAGGACAGATCAGGGTACCACAAGAAAAAGTTTCAAACATATAGGATTCAAAATTCAAATTTTACCTCAGTTACAATTCGGCCCTAAAATAGTCTTCCAATCAAGGTATGAAAAAGGTACGTCATTTTGCATTTGAATAGATTTTTGTAGAAGGATTTATTTGTGGTAAGCCCTAGGGTGTGATATTGTTCAAAATGAAACCAAAAGGAAGTGTAAAGAATCACACTCCACTAGAAACCCTAGAGGATTCATCCCTGATATACGAGGAAATGGAAGACATTTCTTTTAGACTGTCCAAGTTGGAAGATATGATTAAAGGAAATGTGAAAATTGATGACTTTGCTTAGTTGTAAACGAAGATGGCTACTAAATAGGATCTCAAAGAGATGGCTAGTAAAGAATATCTTCAAGACTTGAAGGATATTATGAAGGATATCAAACATTATTATGCCTCAATTATGTACTCAAGCAGAGGATAAGAAGGAAAAATATGACTTATTCCAGTCACGTCTGGAGAAAATTGAAACACAATTGGAGAGTAGGAAGTTGGAGTCCTCAAACGTTGATGACTCACTACAAGATCATGGGTTCAATTCAGGTCCAAGAAACTACTTTATCCCCAATATTGACATGATAAATTTTGATGGCAAGGATCCAATCACATGGATTTTTCAGATGGAGCAATTTTTTGATATACACCAGGTGCCCACTATGACAAAGGTAACTATTGCATCCTTGTATTTAGAACCTGATCAATTTGTATGGTACCAATGGATTTGTGACCGTAAAAACGAGTCTATTATCTCTTGGGTCATATTCACAGAAGAATTGATTGGACATTATGGGGATATAAATAGCAACACCTTCTTTAGTTAGTTGGTAAATCTCAAGCAAAAGGGTTCAGTTACAGAGCACATCAAGCAATTTCAACAGCTAAGTCTTAGAGTGAAAAATATTTCAAAATATAATTTGTCAAATCTCTTTATTGGAACCTTGAAAGATAACATTCAACATGAGGTGCATCTCTTTGAACCATCATCGCTAGAGAAGGCTTTCATGATGGAAAGGAAGGTTGAAAATAAAAATATGGAAATGACTACTAGAAAGGCCTTCTCCAACACATAAAGAGAAAATAATGTTCCTTCTTCTAATCCACCACAAAGGTTTACACCCCAACAAATAGATGAAAGAAGAGAAAAAGGATTATGCTTTAATTGTGACAACAAGTACAATAAGGGACATAAGTGCAACAAGAATAAATTATTCTACATAGAATGTGAAAAGGAAGAACCAAAAGAAGAGGAAAATATCAAGAAGAGGCAACTTCAGAAGAACTTAGAAGAGGTTGCTTCATAAGAAATTACTCTCACCATTTATTGTCATGCATTGGCTGGAATCAACACTCCCCAAACTCTCAATATAGAAGGATACATCAAAAAGAAGAAGGTAACATTGTTGATTGATTATGGTAGTACTCGTAATTTCATTCACTGTAAATTAGCCAAAGTTCTTAATTGCTACTGTTTATACATCACCAAAGTTTCAAGTAATGATTGCACATGGAGGAACTATAAATTGCTCAGGGAAATTCCATAATATCAATCTGGATATACGGGAATATGTATTGAATAGCCCAATTATTTCTATCCCAATCGGGGGTGCTAATGTTGTCTTAGGTTTCCAGTGGTTACAATCATTGGGAACAATGGCTTTTAATTTTCAAAAACTTTTCATGAAATTTTCATGGGAAGGTAAATAATATGAGTTAAATGGTATCACAGGAAAACCAAGCAAGGTGATAAGCTCTAATGGTATTACAAAGTTTTTAAAAAGGGGACATCAAGGTGTAGTTGCACAATTATGCTCATTAGATGTTCAAAACTCACATTTCCTTATCTCCCCAGATCTCCAAAGGGTCATTAATAAGAATTCCAAGGTATTTGAATATATTCTCAAAGGCCTTCCACCTATTCATGACTTTGATCATGCTATCCACTTAATTCTAGAAAGTGTTCCTCCTAACATAAGACCTTATTGATATCCCTATAGCCAAAAGAGTGAAATTAAGAATATGGTGGTTGAAATGTTAGTGGCTGGCATAATTAGGCCTAGAGAAAGTTCTTACTTTGCACCAGTGGTAATGATACCCAAGATAGATGGATCATAGCATACGTGTCGTGGTAATAGAGAGCTCAACAAGATCACCATTAATTATAAGTTTTCCATTCCTATCATTGATGAATTGTTAGATGAATTACATGGAGCAGTTGTCTTCACAAAGTTGGATCTTCGTTCTGGGTATCATCAGATTCGAATGAAGGATGAAGACATCCCCAAAAAAGCATTAAGAACTCATGAAGGTCACTATGAAATTTTGGTCATGCCATTTCGTCTAACAAATGCACCTTCTACATTTCAAGGTTTGATGAATTCTATTTGCAAGCCTTACCTTAGAAAATTTGTGTTGGTATTCTATGATGATATACTAATCTATAGCAAGTATTGGGAAGAACATGTTCAACCTGTTGACATGGTACTACAACTACTAAAGGAGAAAAAAATGTATGAAAAACCCTCAAAATGTTTCTTTGGGATAAAAGGAGGTAGACTATTTGGGTCATAGTGTATCTCATGAAGGTTTCAAGGTAGACCCTAAAAAAATGAAATCCATGATGGACTAGACGATTCCCAAAACCTTGAAGAATCTTCGAGGATTATTAGGTTTAACAGGGTACTACCGCAACTTTGTTCGGAGATATGGAATAATAGAAGCTCCTCTAACATCATTACTGAAGAAAGATGGGTTTTCTTGAACTCCAAAGGCAACTCAATCCTTTCAACAACTCAAATAGGCCATGTGTAAACCTCTTGTTTTGGCGGTACTAGAATTCACAAAAACCTTTATTGTGGAATGTGATGTTTTAGGAAATGGAAATGGAGTTGTACTAATGAAATAACGACACCCTCTTTCCTTCACAAGTCATCCAATCAAGCTAAAGAACTTAAAAATCCCATTTATGAGAAGGAAATGTTGGCAATACTACATGCCTTGAAGCAATGGCGCCCCTACCTTATAGGGAGACATTTCAAGGTTAAAACTGATGATGATAGCCTTAAATACTTCTTGGAACAAAGGCTATCTTTAGAAGAGCAACCAAAATGGGTAACAAAGATGTTGGGATATGACTTTGAAATCATCCACAAAAAGGGGAAGCAAAATGTTGTCGCAGATGCACTCTCTAGGAAAGATGAGGATGTTGAAGCATTACTCTATGATATTTCAATCATCCAACCAGATTGGATAGTTGAAGCAATGGACGAATGGAAAAATGACAAAAAAATATGGACATTTATTCAAAATCCGCACCAAGATCCCAGTGCCTCTAATACGTTTAGGTGGAAATACAACTTGCTATGGTACAAGGATCGCTTATATCTTGGTAATAGTTCCCAGCTCAAGAAAAAGGTACTTTCTAAATTCCACTCTTCACCAATACGAGGGCACTGAGGTTTCTTAAAAACCTACCACATGGTAAATAAATATTTTTTGGGGGATGGTATTAAAACTGACGTTCAAAATTTGTGACAGAATGTTTGGTTTTCCAACAAAATAAAGTGGAAACAATTAAGACCCCTGGTCTCCTACAACCACTTTCCATTCCAAGCCAAAGGTGGACAAAGGTCTTGATGGATTTTATCACAAGTTTACCAAAGTCTGAAGGAAAGAGTGTCATCATGGTGGTTGTTGATAGACTTACTAAATATGCACACTTTTTTGCACTATCTCACCCCTTCAAAGCAAGCACGGTCACCAATTCTTTTACGGAGACAGTAAAAAAACTACATGGTAATCCAAATATTATAGTTAGTGCTAGGGATCCCATTTTCACTGGAAATGTTTTGACCAGATTATTTTATTGTTTGGGTACTCAACTAGCTCATAGCTCATCTTATCACCCTCAATATGATGGACAAACATAGATAGTAAACAAACGTTTGGAAGGGTATCTTTGATGTTTTGTAGCTGATAAAACAACATAATGGGTCAAGTGGTTACCCTTGGCATAATGGTGGTATAACACTTCCTTCCATACATAATAAAAAATGACCCCATTTATGGCACTTTATGGCTATCATCCACCATCCATCACATCTTCACTAAGAGACTCCTCTAAGGTTCAAGCAGTGGAATACCACATGGAGAATCAACAACAAGTTCTTCAACTCTTAAAGGACAACATGAATGTAACACAAAATCGAATGAAACAACAAGCATATCAACATTGTAGTGAACGAATCTTTAATGTGGGGGATTGGGTGTTTTTAAGACTACAACCATACAAACAGATGTCCCTGAAGAACACTAAGAAGGATAATAAATTATCACCTAAATACTATGTTCCCTACAAGGTGTTACAAAAGATTGGTAGTATGGCATACAAATTGGAACTGCTTGCATATTCACGAGTCCATCCGGTTTTCCATGTTTCCTGTTTAAAGAAGGTAATCGGTGACAAGATACCAGTTCAAACGATATTACTAGAACTTGATGAGGAAGGAAAATTTATCTTGGACCCTGAATAAATTACTTAAATACGAACTAGACAACTTCAAAATCGATCAATTTCAGAGTATCTCATTAAAGGGAAGAACTTACCGGCGGAAGATTCAACATGGGAAGATGAGTCCTTTATACATCAGCATCCAGAACTACTTCAACGTTTAGGACAACACTTTTTGAAGGGGATGGGCATGTTAATCCCTTAATGATGACACATCACACCATATAGTGTGCACATTACTCCCTATATTGTGGTGCATTGCATATTATTTTATGTAGTCTTGGGTCTATTAGTGGGTCTATTAGTTTTTATTGTATTAATTTATCTCCTATAGATAGGAAGGAGATACTATCATTTTAGTCATCATAGCATCTTATCTTGTCTTGTGTACTTAGTACATTGTGTAAGGAGGTTCCTCCCTTGAACAGGATTGATATTTATCTCTGTTATTCATTGTTAAGGCGTGGATTACTCTCTTATTGTCTATTTCTACTCTTTTTATGCTATATTTGGGACTTGTATGCATAACAGAGATTTAAAATTGTCAAGAGACGAGGATGTTGGTTATTTTGTGACCAAATGTATTGAAGATAGAAAGCCAAATCCACCAAGGGTGAGAATGATTGATGGAAGAGTGTACTTTGGAAAGAACCCGATAAAGTTTATCCTTTTGAATGCCTCATAGAATACCAATCATTGAGAAAGGAGATCTGAGAAGACATACATTTCCAATATTACTACATATTCAAGGTTCAAGGAATGCTTCCAATGTGGATCCTTCTTGCTGCACATATCAAATAAGTGTTGCAAATATTGCTGATAATGTGTGCAAATAATAGGAGCACAAATTGCATCAAGAAGAAGCTTTAGTGAATGAATTTGCTTCCTACTTGGAGAAACTTTTTGGATCTTCTTCAAATAGAGAATCCAAATATATTGATCCTAAGGAAACCAAGGGGGGCATGGTTGAGAATCCAAATCCATCCACCATCATTGAGGAGAGCCATGAACCAGCTAGTCCTACTAGTGGTGAAGTAGAAGCAAAGATCCATGAAGAGAAGTGAAATTCATTGCAAGATGTTTGTAGTGAAGGAGAAGGTTGTGCAGAAGAAGATCTAGACATTCTAGACATGGATAGTAGAGCATCTATTGAAGGATGTGTAAGTCTCTATGTTGGTGACATAGAGATCAATTTGGAACATCTTGCTACCAAAAGAGTTTTCCATGAGCATGAAAAAGTAGATATTGTAGGATAGGAAGAAGGACAAGGATCATCTTCGCAGTCACCACCTGAACTTCGTCATGAAGGTTATCAAAATAAGGAAGAAGAGGATGCTTATCCTCAAGAGCCACACTTTCTTGTAGGGCCTTTGAATATGAGCAAAAGGAATATCCATGAGGCCTTGAGAATTCTTCATGACACTACCACATTTGTGTCAAATTCTTGTTGGAGATTTGCATCAATGGAGGAGCCATATTCCATTTAAGACTTGAAGGCCATTCGATAAGCAATGATAGACATCAAATCTAACTTTTTGCAATTACTTTTTGAAAGAGAACGTTTGTTCGAGATTGTGGGGATGTATCATGATGTATCTTTGAGGGATGTAGAAGAGATTGATAATATCACTCTTGAGGTGGATTCCACCCATGATTCTTTGAAGAGTACTCATAGTGCACTTCAAGAATCTGAGATTCATATTGAGAGGATTCATGAGAAGTTGTCGAGATCATATTATCCCTCCTACATCTTTGACAGACATTCTAGTATGGTTGATTGAATTCATGGACCAGAGGAGGAACCTCCTATGATGGTGGTACAAGAGGAACATTCTGATTTGCATATGCTTGATTAGGATCAAGAATTTGAGTTTCCTCTTGGAGAGAGTCACACATTCGGGGAGGAGGCAGAGAATCACACCATTGTTGAACCAATCAGTGGAGGAGGACATGCATTTTCTATTTTGATGGATTCATCTCACATGGAGACGATATTGGTTCACTCTCCTTCATCCCACACACCTATGGAAGCCATGACACATGGGGATGAAGAATGGGTGAAGGGATTCTTTCTCTTGGTACCACGTGAGGAGCAGGAGGCTCCCACAATTTTTGTTGATGAGATGATGGTCAAACCTTGGAGTTTGACAAGCGCACCAATCCCTTACCAGTTTGATGAGAATCATGGGCATATATGGTTTCTATATGATGTGTTTAGTATACCTATATGGACATGGGATTGTCACCGGTGTCATTTGGATAGTAGTGATGTAATACCCCGGTTTTGACCTCAAGGGGGAGGGAAATGTAATGCTACGATTTTGACCCCAAGGTATTGAAATTGTACATGTTGTATATATTGTATTTAAATCATGACAAGGAGCTCAAGGCTAAGGCCCTAGCATTAATTTGGTGTTTTGTGTATAGATGATGAAGGTTGATGCCTATGGTTATTGTGCTGGTCATGCAAAGTATATTTTGAATATCACGTGAAAGCACAATTTAATAAATACCATAGCTATGGGACTGCAACATGAAAGAGATGGGGGCATGATTTCACAAGGAATAGGGAGGGGAGTTAGTCAAACCCCATGAGCCAATAGGGTGTGACCAGATGTCAATGGGGAAACACATAAACTCTAAGCTACTTGTTGTCCTCTGCACTCAATCATTTATTTCTTCCAGAAGTTAATTGAGGCAATTAATGCCTTGGGAAGAGCAGGGCATGACAATCTAATTTTCGTGATTGAGCAGGCTTGCAGTTTGCAGAACCCGTATTCTTTCTTATGGGGCAAGTAAAACCATAAAATGTGTGCCCATTCCATCATCTTGGTATTCATATAAATGTTGTATTCATTCTGATAAGATACTCACTCATTCACTCGTTGTTCACTCGCGATCTCGTAGTCGCAATTGTTCATGGTGTTGCAGCACGATTCACTGAGACATTGTTCACTATCTGGAGTCACAGAAGAGTTGTTCTGTAGTTATTTCTCTATGTGACAGAGCTTGTGAAACCCTGGTTGTTGTGTTACGGTGATTCTCTGTGTTACAGAGTGGTATGAGATCCTTGTGGTTTGCTTTACAGTGTTGAACCCTATGTTGTTGTGTTTTCCTTATGGGTTGTTGTGATGTACATCCCTGTTTTGGTATGAAGACTTAGGAGTGGAAGAGGCCTAGAATTGGTTAATAGACCTAGTGAAGAGAGGAAGCTCACATAAAGATCAAGAGGGGGCTGGAAAATCCTTTATGCACACCTTGAAGAGAACTAGAAGGGAAGGTATGGCATGAGGGAACTGTGTAGTAGTGAAGGGAATACTTCCTTAAGTTGTGTGTGTAGGTATTGTGCAATGAAAAACTCCATAGATCTGCTATAGGTGTCCATAGCTCTATGGTTGAGCTCACTAGCTTAGCAATTCTACCTTTCCAGTGCCTTACCAGCCTGTGAAACCATTTGGATATTGGCTTGGCTGTGCCTTATTGTGCATTTTGGCCATGTGTGTAATCCTTCGTTGGACAGTCCGATAAACCCAACTGTAGGTTGGCTTGATTATGTTCGTTTTGAGATGCGTTGGGTATGTCTGAGCCTATTTTACCCTAGTTCCTTATGGAAATCATGCCCAACTTGGGGGTGGCACTGGTGTTGAGATATTAATGAACACACTGGACTATGGTTGGGTGGAATGTTGCAGTGACATAGCTATTTGCGAGACAACTCTATCATCAAGGTAAGTATTCTCTGTCCTTCTTGTTTATGCAAAGTAGTTGCTTATGAATGAATGAATAAAAGAATGAATATGATGAATGCTTGCAATGTTTCAGTAGAGTTTACTATGATGAATATCCCTACATTTGCATTTGTTTATGCCTTGTATGTTTTAATGCATTTTGCCTAAGTTCGTGGAGGTTAGAATCTTATTACAGAGTCAGAGTGCATCTGACTTAGCATTTCTGCCCCTTGAAATCCGCCTGGGGAAGGTGGAAGGCGGAAATTGGAAAAGAGCAGTTGAAACAAGGCATAATGTGGGTTTTCACACCCCAGGATCTGCATGCGGGAGGCGGAAGTGGAAAAGTGCAGAAAAATTATAAGGAAAAGTTAACTTTATGATCTTCGAAGTCCGAGGTCTGAAAGCGGAAGTCAGAAGTGCAGAAAAGATTAAGTTTAAAAGCTAAGTTTCTGGTTCCTGATTTTCACACTGGAGGGAGGAAAGGAGGAATGTGGAACGCGAAAACCAGGTTAAAGGTTTCCATCGTTTGATAGTTTTTTGATTCCCGAGTTCTGCACTAGAGGGTGGAAAGGCATAATGAGGAAGTCGGAACCATGGATAAAGGTTTTCACCATTCAATAGTTTTTCGATTCTCGAGTTCCTCACTAGAGGGTGGAAAGGAGAAATCTGAAAGGAGGAACCATGGATAAAGGTTTCTGTCATTTGATAGTTTTCTTATTCCCAAGTTTCACACTGGAGGGAGAAAAGCTGGAATGCGAAAGGAGGAAACAAAGATAAAGGTTTATGTCGTTTGTTATTCTTCTGATTCCCAAGTTCCACACTTGAGGGAAAAAAGGTGGAAGGTGGAAGGTGGAATATGGCTGAGTAATTTCATCGTTGTTATGTTTCCGACTTCGGAGTTCCAAAGGCGGAAGGTGGTAGGTTGTTAAACAATTCCATAAAAAAGATGTTTTTTCTGATTTTCGACTTCCGAATGTGGAAGGCGAAAGGGCGGAAGGTGGTACGTGAGTTGAATATCTCCATCACACATTGTGCTCCCAGTTCCCAGATTTCGTAGTGGAAAGGAGGAAAGGGGACTGCGGAGTGCGAAAATGACAGATTATGTGCAGAAAAGGTGTTTCTGGTCGTAGAAGGGATCTATGAAGGGAGGAACGACTACTATAATGGTTTCTAAGCCTGAGAATGAATGCAGGAGAGTGTGTTAACATCCATGCCCCATGTTTCGAAAGGAGAAAAAGGGTTCTTGAAGCAAAAACTCTAATTTATCTGCATTATGGGGTATGGGGATGTTACAGATTGGTATCAGAGCTAATGGTTGCAACATTGGGCCAAGATGGGCCAAGTGACAGTAAGTAAACGGTTTTTACTTTTGAAATTGTTATGTAGCTAAAAATGGTGTTTATTAACACATTTTTGTAGAGTCATAGTGCAGCTTGGAAAAGTTGGGTTTTGGCTCAGCAATGAGAACCTAAGGAATGAATGATGTGCAAAATCCCTATGAGCACGAGGAAGATGCTATGGGGGAAAACGTCTGAGTTGGAAATGCTGATACAGAGTCCAATGGAAGGAGTTTTCAAGAAAATCCACCAGATTTTGTATCCACCATGAGAATCCTAAGGGTGGAGATGCAAAGCTACAAAGAAGATAATAAGAGAATGATTAAAGCTCAGGAAGAGCAGAATCAGCTGAACGCAGCCATCCTGCAGAGGTTGATAGACATCCAGAGGTAGATGAACTTTGAGCATCGGGTAGTAAATTCAGAAGGAAGTATGAGTGGTGCTAGAAGAAGAAATAAGTCTTCTAGTGGATCATCTGACTCGAAAGGATCCATTAGGGTTTGAAGTTCTTCTTCTCACTGGAATAAGAAAAAGAGGCGCTACCAAAAAAATTTATGTGATGAATTCAAGAAGGCTAATTCTCCTATGTTTGATGGTGAGGTAAAGAATGGTCAAGAAACTGAAGCTTGGCTTCTTGGGATGAGAAAATATTTCCAAGTCCAAGACTACTCTGGAAATATAAAGGCTAGGGTAGACATCTTCAATTTGATTGGAAGAGCATCCATATGGTGGGACCACTTCAGGAAAGTGAAGAAGATCAGTGAAAGGAAGATTGTGTGGAAACAGTTCCATAAGTATTTCAGGTAGAGGTACCTCTCTGACAAGTACTATGATGATAAGATTAAATAATTCCATGAGTTGAGGTTGGGATGGCTGAGCATAGAAGAGTATGCATATAAGTTCTTAGATATCTTGAGGTACGTCAGGTACATTAGGGATGATAAAGTGAAAATCCAGCGTTTTCTGAGTGGGCTACCTCAAGCATACAAAGAAATAATTGAGTTTGATGAACCTAGAACTCTAGAAGAAGCTATAAGAAAGCACAAGTATTGCTATGATCAGAACAAAGGAAAACTTGATTACCATAAGGCATGGAAGGACAAGAGAAATGATAAGTTTGAGCAAAGGAATAAAGGTTTCAAACCCTCTAACTTCCAGAACCAACAAAATCAACCATCACAACCTATGACTAAGCCAGCCAGAGTGATGGATGATAGGTCAAGAAATCCAGAAGAGATCAAAGAACCACAACAATGTTGGAGATGTGGAGGACCCCATTTGTGCAGGAATTGTTCACTTGAGAATGTGAATGTGAGGCAAGCTCATAACATTCAAGAAGCTAAAACAGTGGGTCAAGTAGAAAGGACTATCCCTAGAATTTATGCAGCACTGGAGAACCTCCAAGAAGATCATCACTCAACTGTGGTTGAAGTTGCAGGTAAGATTGTTGAGCAATCTATTTTTTTTTTATTGACCCTAGATCTACTCATAGTTATATTACTCCTAGAGTTGTTGAGATTTGTGCTTTTAAGAAGTTAAAGCATAGAAAATCATGGTTAGTTCAACTAGCCACTGGGACTAAGAGAAAAGTTAGTGAAGTGGTAGAAAAATGTCTATTGGTTATGGATGGGTTGGTCACTTATGCAGATCTAAATGTTCTACCACTTGGTTCCTATGATATCCTCATAGGAATGGATTGGTTAGAAGCTCACAGAGTTAAGCTTGATTTTTACAATAAGACTTTTGAGTGCATAAATGAATAAGGCAACTTAAGGGTTGTAAGAGGCATTTCAAAGGTGATTTCTATTAGGTATATTTCAGCAATGCAGCTGAAGAAGTGTTGTAGGAAAGGTTGTAGAGTGTATTCAACTCATGGTTTGGAAGCAACAGAGAATGAAAATCCTAGGTTGGAGGACTTTCATGTGTTGCAGTAATTCAAGGATGTTTTTCCTGATGAAATTCTAGGACTTCCTCCAAAGAGGGACACTGATTTCACAATTGAACTTGTGACAGGAGTAGCACCAGTTTCCAAGACACCCTACAGGATGAGCACACGAGAATTGCTAGAGCTGAAGATGGAGATGTAAGATTTGTTGGAGAAGAAGTACATCAGGCCTAGTGTGTCCCCTTGGGGAGCACCAATTCTATTCGTAAAAAATAAAGATGGTACACTTAGGTTCTGTATTGATTACAGACAGTTGAACAAAGTCACTGTGAAAAAAAAAATCCTTTACCTCGAATTGATGACCTCTTTGATAAAACGAGAGGAGAAAATGTAATTTCTAAGATTGACTTGAGGTCTGGTTACCATCAGGTAAGAATCAAGGAAGAAGATATTCATAAGACAACCTTCAGAACAAGGTATGGACATTATGATTTTTTAGTGGTACCATTTGGTCTCACAAATGCACGAGCTACATTTATGTGTCTCATGAATAATGTTTTTAGTAGGTATTTGGACAAGTTTGTTCTTATCTTCCTTGATGAAATTCTTATTTATTCTAAGAATGAGGAAGAGCATGAAGAAAATTTGAGATTGACATTGCAATTGCTCAGGGAGCATAATCTGTATGCAAAGCTAAGCAAATGTGACTTTTACAAATATAGGATTCATTATTTGGGTCACATTATCTCAAATGAGGGCATATATGTAGACCTTGAAAATATTGAGGCCATTATGAATTGGCTGACAACAAGAAATGTGATAGATGTAAGATCTTTTATGGGACTTGCAGGATACTACAGGAGGTTCATTGAAGGATTCTCCAAGGTTGCACATCCAATCACTTCTTTGAAAAAGAAGGGGATAAAGTTTGAATGGACACCAAGGTGTGAAGAAAGCTTCCAGCAGTTGAAGAATCTTCTCACAAGTGCGCCATTTTTTGAAAATTGCAGACCTAGAAAATGATTTTGTGTTGTGTACTGATGCATGCGGTCAGGGACTTGGAGGAGTTCTTATGCAAGACAACCACATGGTATGATATGAGTCAAGAAAGTTGAAGGATCATGAGAAGAACTATGTCACTCGTTATTTAGAACTTGCAGCCATAGTACATGCTCTCAAGATGTTGAGGCATTACTTAATGGGTAGAAAATTTGAGTTAAGGACAGACCATTGTGGTATAAAATTTTTGTTTGATCAACCATCCCTAAATGCTAGGCAAGCTATATGGCTGGAGTTTTGTGTAAGTTTGATTTTGAAATAAAACACATAAAGGGAAAAGAGAATAAAGTGGCTGATGCACTCAATAGGAAGGTGCATGAAATGCATGTGGCATCTCTTAGTATTTGCCAATTAGATTTAAGACAACAGATTGTTAATCATACTACTGAAGGTGAAATGTATGTGCAAATCAAGGACAAATTGTAGCAGCAAAATATTGAGAAGAGGTATGAGGGATATAAATTGGAAGAAGATGTACTTCTTACCTATAAAAATGGAATTTATATTCCAAATGTAGCAGACTTGAAGAGAATTGTTATGGATGAGATCCATCAAGCTCCATATTCTGGTCACTCAGGATATCAAAAGACAATTGCTATAGCCGGAAAGCATTGTTTTTGGCTAGGAATGAAGAAGGACATTGCTGATTATATTTCAAAGTGCATGAAATGTCAGGAGGTGAAGGTTGAGATTCAACACCCAACAGGTTTTTTGTAGCCTTTACCAATTCCAGATTGGAAATGGGAAGTTGTTTCCATGGATTTTATTACAGGATTTCCAATGACTTGGAGACAACATGATTCCATCATGGTTGTGGTGGACAAGTTGACAAAAGAAACACATTTTATACCGGTCAAGTCCACTTATAAGACTGATGCCATTGCAAAAATATTCATGAAGGATATTTTCAGATTGCATGGATTTCCTAAAGCAATAGTCTCTGACAAGGATCCTAAGTTCACTTCCAATTTTTGGAAGGGTGTGTTTGTGGATTTGGGTACCGAGTTGAACTTCAGCAATGCGTACCATCCTTAAACTGATGGACAAACAGAACGAGTGAATCAAGTTCTTGAAGACATGCTTCGAATGTATGTGATGGACAAACCAACCAAGTGGGAAGATTATTTACACTTCGTAGAGTTTGCTTATAATAATGGACAACAAGCATACTTGGGGATGAGTCCATATGAAGCTTTGTATGGAATAAGGTGTAGGACACCAACGACTTGGGATAATCCAGTGAATAGGATTGTAATTGGTCCAGAATTGCTCATGGAAATGGAGCAAGAATTTGCAAAGACCAGGCATAATTTGAAAGCAACCCAAAATAAATAGAAAAGCTATGCAGACAAACATAGAGTGCATAGAGAGTTCAATTTTGGGGATCATGTTTACCTCAGAGTGAGAGCAAGGAAGAGTTCCTTGAAACTTGGAAGTTGTGCCAAGCTGTCACCTAGATATTGTGGGTCATTTGAAGTGGTTGAAAGAATAGGGCCAGTTGCATATAGACTTGCATTTCCTGCTAGCACTAGAGCTCATAATGTTCTTCATGTTTCTTTTCTTAGAAAATATGTGCATGATCCTAACCATGTGATAAATTGGGATGTGATTCAGTTGGAACCCAAGGGAGAGTTCCAAACCGAGCCATTGCGCATCCTCGACAGGAAGGTCACAGTGCTCCAGATTCTATTCGTTGGAGAGGTGAAGGTGCAATGGGAGCACTACAGTTCGGAAGAGGCTATGTGGGAGCTGGAGGATTCCATGCGATTGGCACGTCCATTTTTGTTCAATTTTGTAAAGCACCGAGGATAGTGTTGTTGTAAGGGAGAGGGGAATGTAATACCCCAGTTTTGACCCCAAGGGGGAGGGGAATGTAATGCCCCGGTTTTGACCCCATGGTATTGAAATTGTACATGATGTATATATTGTATTTGAATCATGGAAAGGATCTCAAGGCCAAGGCCGTGCCATTGATTTGGTGTTTTGTGTATAGATAATCAAGGTTGATGCATATGGTTACTCTGTTGGTCATGCACAGTAGATTTTGAATATCATGTGAATGCATAATTTAATAAATACCATATCTAGCTATGAGACTGCAACATGAAATAGATGGGGAATGATTTCACAAGGAATAGGGAGGGGAGTTAGTCAAATCCCCTGAGCCAATAGTGTGTGACCAGATGTTAATGGGGAAACCCATAAAATATCAACTACATGCTATCCTCTACACTCAATCATTTATTTATTCTAGAAGTTAGTTGAGGCAATTAATTCCTTGGGCAGAGCAGGGTATGGCAGTCTGACTTTCGTGACTGAGCAGGCCTGTAGTCTGCAGAACCCGTATTCTTGCTTATGGGGCAAGTAAACCTAGAAAATGTGTGCCCATATGTCATCTTGGTCTTCACCTAAACGTTGTGGTCATTCTGATCAAACACTCACTCATTCATGTGCTGTTCACTCTCGATCCCCCAGTCGCAATTATTCATGGTGTTGCAGCACGATTCACTGAGTTGTTCACTATATGGATTTGTAGAAGAGTTGTTCTGTAGTGTTTTCTTTGTGTGAAAAAGTGTGTGAAACCCTGGTTTCTTTGTTACAATGATTCCCTATGTTACAGAGTGGTATCAGACCTTGGTGGTTTGCTTTACAGTGTTGAACCATGTGTTTTTTTGTTTTCCTTGTGGGTTGTTGTGATGCACATCCCTATTTTGGTCTGAAGACTTAGGAGTGGAAGAGGCCCATAATTGGTTGATAAACCTAGTGAAGAGAGGAACCTCACAAACATATCAAGAGGGGGTTGACAAATCCTTTATGCACACCCTGAAGAGCACTGGAAGAGAAGTTATGGAATGAGGGAACTATGTAATAGTGAAGGGACTACTTCCTTGTGTTCGGTGTGTAGGTATTAGGGAATTCCAAGTTGGATAGATCTGGTGTAGGTGTCCATAGATTTATGGTTGAGCTCACTAGATTAGCAATTCTACCTTTACATTGCCTTAGTAGCCTGTGAAACCATTTGTATATTGGCTTGGTTGTGCCTTGTTGTGCATTTTGGCCATGTGTGTAATCCTTTGTTGGACAGTTTGATAAACCCAACTGTAGGTTGGCTTGACTGTGTTTATTTTGGTATTTCATGGCTATGTGTGAGCCTATTGTTCCCTAGTTCCCTATGGAAATCATTCCCAGCTCGGATGCGGCAGTGGTGTTGAGAGACTAATGAACACACTGTCCTATGGTTGGGTGGAACGTTGTAGCGACATAGCTAGTTGCGGGACAACTCCATCATTAAGATAAGTATTCTTTGTCCTTCTTGTTTATGCAATGTAGTTTCTTATGAATGAATGACTGAATGAATGAATATGATGAATGATTTCAATTTTTGATTAGAGTTTATTGTGATGAATCTCCTTGCATTTGCATTTGTTTATGCCTTGTATGTTTTAATGCATTTTTCCTAAGCTCATTGAGGCTAGAAGCCTATTACAGAGTTAGAGTGCATCTGACTTAGCATTTTCACCCTTTGAAATCTGCATGGGGAAGGCAGAAGGAGGAAATAAAAAAAGAGTAGTTGCAACAAGGAAGAATTTGGGTTTTTTGCACCCAGGGATTCGCCCGTGGGAGGTGGAGGGCGGAAGTGGAAAAGTGCAGAAAAATTCTAAGGCAAAGTTAACTTTTCGATTTCCAAAATCCGAGGTCAGAAAGCGGAAGTAGGAAGTGCAACAAATACTAAGGTCGAAATCTAAGTTTTCTGGTTCCCTAGTTCCACACTCGAGGGTGAAAAGGCGAAATGCGGAAGGCGAAAACCAAGTTTAAGGTTTTCGTCATTTGATAGTTTTCTGATTCCTGAATTTCGCACTAGAGGGCGGAAAGGAGAAATGTAGAAGGATGAACCATGGATAAAGGTTTCCTTTGTTCGATAGTTTTTCGATTCCTGAGTTCCACACTAGAGGGTGGAAAGGTGAAATGCAGAAGGCAGAACCATGGATAAAGGTTTTCGTCGTTCGATAGTTTCCTCATTCCTGAGTTCTGCACTGGAGGGCAGAAAGGTGGAATGCGGAAGGTGAAAACAAGGATAAAGGTTTTCATCGTTTGTTAGTCTTCTAATTCCTAAGTTCTGTACTCAAGGGCATAAAGGAGGAAGGAAGAATAGGGCTGAGTAATTCCATCATTATTATGTTTCCGAATTCTGAGTTCCGAAGGAGGAAGGCAAATGGCGGAAGGCCGTTAAACGATTCCGTCGGAAAGATGTTTTTTTTTACTTCTGAGTTCCGAAGGAAGAAGGTAAAACGTGAGTTGAATATATCCATCACACATTGTGATGCCGGTTCCTGGATTTTGCACTTGAAAGGCAAAAAGGGGAGTGTGGAGGGCGGAGTGCGAAAATGATAGATTCAGTGTGGAAAAGGTGTTTCCTATCGCAGAGGTATCTGTGAAGGGAGAAACGACTGTTATAGTGGTTTCTAAGCCTGATAATGAATGTGGGAGCCTGTGTTAATTTCCATTCCTTGTGTTTTGAAAGGAGAAAAAGGGTTCTTGAAGCAAATTTTTTAATTTATTTGCATTATGGGGTATGGGGATGTTACAAGTGATGTGAATCTTGTTTCTAGTTTTCACATGACACATACAGAATTTCATACTTTGTTGGAGAGACTCACAAAGATTCGGTTTTGTATTTGGAGTGTTAAACTTCCAATGTGGTGGTGGGATCCCGGCATCCTTGATGGTGATACTGATGTTTTGGAGGATGCAATTGAGACAATGGGATCTTGGCATACCATGGGGTGACAGATTATCACAAGTTGCATTGTTGATATGTGGTGTGCAGTATAGACAATGGGATCTTGAAATTGATGGATTATTTTAGTCCCCATCAATGTATGGAAGAGCACAACACAAGCAATGGGATCCTACCATTTCTTGGTGGAGAAATTTAGAAGCTGGCACTATAGTGCTAGCCAGTCATTATTTCCAACAGTCTGTCCATAAGCAGCATAGTTTCAATTTCCTTGATTAGAAACCTTACAATTGATGGACATATCATTCTCATGTTTGTTGGTTTAGGAGTTTCCAGGTAACTCCTTATATGGATTCTACACATTGAAAGGGTGGTTTCCTTAGAATCCTCGCAACTATTAGACTCATATGGGATCCATCCATTCTTCTTAGTTGACTTAATTAGGTTGAAATTTTTGTTGTAGAGGAAGAAGAGTTAGTCATTGGGGGGATAGCTATAATCAAATTGTTGCAACAGAAGCATGATAGACCTTTGGTACTTAGGTTGGGATTGAAAATTCCAATGCTAATTAGTTAGAAAAATATATTTAGGAGTGAAGTCATTGGTTCGATTCATGTATGGTTGGAATTGGTTTCTTGCTTGAGGACAAGCAATTTTGGGAGGGGAGGACTGTCATGTCCCCATTTTGGTAGCACCATATAGAAACCACTATCCCATTATATTACTATTGCTTCAAGTAGAAATTAACTCATTAATATCTTAGGGATTAATTTTTGGTCTATATATTAGTTAGTTTATTAAATCAAACTTTGGTGAAGAATATAACATTTAGTAGGAATATTTAATTATTAATTAATTGGGTGATGAGTTGAAAATGCATAGGTGGCCCAAGAGGGCGCATAGGAAATTAGGTGGTCCTTTAGAGTTTCCTTGCAAACAAAAAAAGGAACTGGAATAAAGCAGGAAAGCCACTAAAAATATGGAAGGAAGCATAAAGTAGGCAAGCACAAAAAGCAGGAAACTGTGGAAAAGTAGGAAACAATGAAAAGCAAGAAACAACATAAAATCAAGGAAAAGCAAAGTTTCCAAAAGCAGGAAAAGAAAACTCAAACAATAAAGGAAAGAAAGTAAGGAAGTAAAGATACAAGTTCCAATGTTGTCAAGGAGGGTGAAATTGATGAGGCAAGTGGGTCCAAATGCAAAATCAACTTTCCAAAGGAGTCTCCAACTCATTCCTAATTCGAATTCCAAGAAAGCATGGATCTAGAAAAGGTAAAAAGCCACATAAGTTAATTAAGAAGCATGAGAGCCTCATTGAACCATATTTAGATAATTTTTCATTTTTTTGTGAATTAAGAGTCGTGATATTTTTTAATGCTTGGTAGATGTGCCCCTTGCAACCAGTTGAGAGATGTGCCCCTTATGTCTAGTGTAGCTAGTTGAAGCAGTTCAACTAGTGATTAACGAGATGGACACCCTATCCATCTAAATGAGGTTAATACATACATTAATATATATATTTTTACGTATTATCCTGTAATTTTCAGTTCTAATATAAATCTTGGGTTGACATACTGCTTGGGAGTTATATAATTGAAAAGGAGAAATCACTTATGGGAGCAACTTTGTATCATCTCTTCTTTGTAATTATTCTGATGTCATGTGGCTCATATTATATCGTAATTTCTTGTAATTTTCAGCTTCTAATTCATCCATGTATTTTCAACATGTTACCATCCATACACTTCCAGTCAAGATTTCCCATGTTCCATTAGTCTAGAAAATTTCTACAGTGTTAGAAGGTTTTCTACAATACTTATAATTTTCCATGTTATTGATGGTGTATGGATAATTAATGACTATTTATTGTTATAATTGTAGCCATGAAATGTAAATTATTCCCTCTACAATCCAATTATATAATAAAAAAATTATGTTCTAAATTTTTATCCTTCCCTTTAATGAATTTCTACACCTATGCTCATTTAATGCCAATCTTGACTAGTTTTCATAATAGTTTTAATAACCTCACTTCCACTTATCCAAATTCAATTATGTAAGTTGGTGTAAGTTAATAAGGGTTATTTTAACCCATCCAAACCCCATTTCAAAAAAAATTGACCCTTTAGACTCATTTGGAATTGTTTGGAAATCTACTAGTTGAGTTGTCTTGAAATTGTAATTTTCCTCCTAGCTTTCATTTTTTTTCAAATTAAGTCTAGATATATTTATTTTAGTTTATGATTAGTGGGTTGGGATTATATAAAATCCATCCAATTCCATCATCCACAAGAATCCTTTGGGTTCCACATAATTCCTGGGGTTTTTTCCTCTGAGTCTTTGGCTTTGCCAAAGGGTGATCCTAGGTATGATGTATCCTAGTAAATGTGCAGATGTCAAAGTTGGGAGTATGTTTAGGTTGGTGTAGATTATCCTTAGTCCATATCATATCCTAAATTGACCGCCTTGGGAAAATATGGGAGTTTCAATCGTGTTTGAGTCTTAGTTTAAATTCCTAGACCAAAACTAGTCAGTGTTTTCTGGATCTTTTGCCTAGTGTGACTTAATTCTAGTAAGGTGCATTGCATGATAACATAGCCCAGCTTGGGGGTGGCCTCTCCACTGAAATAATGTAGGCCAAGAAGAGTTCTGACGATTCAGTGGAGTGTTTCCCTCGCATAGCCAGTTTCTCAGAGGACTTCAATTAAAAGATACGTGTCTCTATTGTGTATGAATGCCCATAATTTCTATGCTATGGATGATTATTTATGCATGTTAATTATAATGAAGTAGCAAGCTTGGATTATTAACTAGATTCTTGTGCATAGCCTAAAAATTATTTTTTTTCTCTGTGCATGATTTCATTGTTGTTATGCTCATAATGAATATGTTAGTTTATGCATGAATCGCATATGTAGAATCTAGATCAATTATATCTGCATTGTGTATGTTTAACTTGCATCAACATATGTCTTTTAAATCAGATTAACATCCCTGCATTTCCATGGTCGAAGTATTAGTGCCAAAATCCAAGGTTGGAGGAGACATATCGACTGAATATGTTGTTAAACAAAAACTGTGGTGTCGATTGTCTAAGTATCGATGTGTCGATGTCAGAATCAATGTATTATTAGTGGACAAATCATTATATCAGTGTTGATGCCGAATTGCTGACACCGAGGCATGAACATTGGAAAATTAGGGTTCCGGGATGATATCTGAAGTTGTGGTTGCATTCAGACTCCTAACTTCCAATTCGGAGGGTGAAAGCACCCAATGCACATTTCAATGTCAAGGTTTCGATGTCAAGCTCTCAATGCCAATGTCGAAAATCAGAAGTGCCATTGGAAATTTTATTCAAACAGTGTCGACTTCCGGCGTTCGATATGCCAACATCAGGGAGGAAATGTCGGGATGGTATGGTGGAGTACGAGTGGTGTGGTTATGAATTCTTACTTCCGACATCAAATTGGGGATGTCAAGTTATTTCATTAGGGGCTTGTCTAGCAATTCTGACTTTCGACTCTTGATATCGGAACAATCGGTAAATCCTAGAATAGTTAATGAGGTGAAAAATCACTATCAGGACTGTTTAATAAAGTTCATTAAGGACTAATTAACTAAGTTTAATGTGTTAACTAGTTTTGTATATGTATTTTAGGTATTGTGAAGTCGAATTTGGTTGTTGGGACAAATTTAAATCCCAAATTTGGTTAATTTCCCCTTCTGATGGAGTGATTAAGGGATGAGGACATTATAGGTGCGGAGTAGGGTAGGTTGGAAGGTGTAAGAAATCTATCGAAGGGAGAGTGCGTAGTAGGGCAGGATGGAAGGTGTGTAATGCAAGTGGATTGGAGTGTATGCAGAGATGCAATTGGAGGGAGCATGTAAGGGTTTAGGATGTGAGAGGTGGTGAGGGATTGGAGGACAAAAGTATGGAGGTGTGCATGGCGAGGAGGGAGAAGGATTTGGGAAGAGGGGGTGGTTGTATGTAGGTTGTGGGAGATAGCGTAGAGTGTGGGCATTGGGAGCAAGGAGTAGGTGCGGGATCCAAGTGAAGGTGGTAGAAGGGCATGGGGGGAATAGAAGTGTGGAAGGAATGTGAGAATATGAGTGTTGGTGTGAGGAGTGTAGATGCATGAGAAATCATGTGTGAAATGAAACGTAAGGAGTTGGTGTGTGAGGGGAGTACATGAAGTGTAGTATATGGAGAGTTGGAGTGAAGTGTAGCGGATGGCATGTGGGAGAAGGGAGTGAAAAGTGAATGGAAAGAAGGGATGTGGAGAAATGATGATCAAGGGTCGAGAGGAGAATGGCATGTGGGAGAAGGGAGTGAAAAGTGAATGGAAAGAATGGATGTGGAGAAATGATGATCAAGGGTCGAGAGGAGAATGATGAGGATGGAGATTCGAGAACTCTAATACCACTTAAAAGAGAATTCTTTCAAGTATGTATTTAATAATATTTTTATGATTGAATAATGTGAATGCAATGATAATGGTCAATGTTTATATATGGCTTGATAGTAAAATGACATGTCTTCTTATTAAAAGACATGTCACATTATAATTAATATTTAATAACCAATTAATAATTAACCTAATAACTTATATGTATAATAATTGTAATATACTTTTAGGTATATTACAAAAATCATATAATTAGAAAACATATTCTAAAGAAAAATGTTATTTTTTATCATCATGTGTAATCTACAACATGTTAAGAAATATGGCATACAATAAGAAATAGACGTAAAAGACTTAAGTCATTCTTAACACTCTATATTCATCCAATGATATTAATATATGGTACATGGATGTAACCACCTGCAGATCTAGATCTCATTGACAACTCATTAACGGATAAAAGATGACACCTCATTAATAGATAATTATAACAACTCATAAGATGGTAATCTCATAATTTGTGATTGTCTAGGGACTCAAACTTTAACAATTCCTCCTCCCAAATCATAAGTTTGAATAATTATATGAATAAGGAAATAAGAACTAGAGCATAGAATGACGTCATTCAATCTTCAATTTGAATTTTTTGAACTAAGTTTTGATGAAGATGAGCATAAAAACTACCAAATTTGGATGCTAAATATTTCATCTAAAATAAACTTTGAAGTACAACATAATATATAGAAGTGAGCAACTACCATATCCAATCTTTTCCTTATTCATTTATCATTTGATCATTTGCCAAGTAATTTATCTAGGAGAAGATGGTGTCTTCTTCAAATTGGTGAACACATAGGATCACCATTCTTCTATCAGTGAAAAAATATGATCAATGAATAACTCTCTAAATTTATACAAAATTAGGTGTCAAACAACATCTCAATGAGATTGTAGATAGCATGTTCAAGAGAAAAATTGGTATGCTATATTTCTCAAATATTGATTGAATATTTATTGATCTAGGCATTCAAAACTTAAATATTGATTATCATCATTCACATTAATCCATGTTTGATTCAAGGTGAGAAGTGTGTGGAAGGGATCCAAGCTTGAGATTTGGATTCTTCTTCAATAAATTTGTCATCAATGAATTTGATACGATGTATCTCATGGTTTTTATTGACCACTAAAAAATTTCATCAATGGATGTGATGGTTTTGGTTGACCACTAATTGTTTCCACTTGAAAAATGTAGTCTCCCCATTAAGTTGAAAGAGAGTTCAATTTTGTCTTCATCGGTGTAGTTCAACCTTTAAGGTGAAAGAGAGTGCCTTTGTCATTTCATTTGTGTACTTC
>LPNX010023323.1:133032-154937 GCA_001517045.1 Pseudotsuga menziesii | reverse complement strand
GGACCCAGAAAAACTGCTAAAAATAGTAAATTACCAAAAATGCCAAAAAACTATTTTGAGCCAGATGGAAAGCTGGGCGGCCACCGATACCCATCTGGATCACTTCCCCACCTTAAGCTACAAGGGAGTACCATTTGGAGTTAATTTTCAATTTAAATTAGAATAGGCCCTAGTCATGCCAAAAAGTATCATCTGTAACAATTGATTGAAGCCTGTTTTATATTCTAAATTTTTTATGCAAATCTGTATTTCTTGTGTTTGAACTCAGTGGTAAAACGTATGTAAATTAATGACTCGGTGATTCCATTACCAATAATGACTCATTGATTCCATTACGGTATATGTTCTTCCATACATTCATGAATGTTTTTTTTAACTTCAAATGAAATTTCAAGTTCATATACATTAATATTATTTTCAGTATCACTCCTTACTTCTTCTCGTGACTCAACTTCAAAACTTGTCTTCATCAATTCACTATTTATGAAAGATTCCTTCTCATTATCAGTTAAAGAATCATCAATCACATCATTTGTTGTATTTGTATCACTTTGTTGCACTTAGACATTTGTTTCACAATTAGCATCAACCATTTGCAATAGATCTTTAATGTTAGAAGTTCCATCAATCATGTTCTTAATTCACATTGCATGTTCAATTTGAATTAATTTTAGTTGGAGTGTTTCAATCAATTTATCATTCAAATATTTTTTCTTGTGAAGATCAAAAACTCTATTATCTTATTAATGTACAGAGTTCTAAAGTTCTTTGATTCATTGATTGGTGTTTTGCAACACTTTCTTCCTTTACCCATTTTAGATTACCACTTCTCATGCTAGCTCATACTTTTTGTTTTATTGGTAGTTCAAGTAACTGTTAAAGTGACAATAGTGAAAGTTGCAGTATTAGTTCAAGTAGTTGCATTGATGGATGTTACACAGTAGTAGCGTTTACATAGTAGTAGCATGGTGAGCGATGGGGTTAGCAAGGAATAGATAGCTTGAGCAATGGTGAGATTGATTGGTTCAATTAATCAGTCAAGGTAGGTTAGTTAGCAAGCAATGGGTATGTTTGGGTTAGACCATTTATTGTGTACAATGGGTTCAGGTTATACCATTTGTTCATGGACAATAGATCCGGTTACCAATGGTACAAAATGGCTCACATGCACTTGTCTTAAAAAACCTTAAGGTGTCATGTACTATTGATTATGCACCCCAAAGACTCGAAGTTGATGACTACAATAAAAAAAATATTAGCCTCCTTATTCAAGTTGCATGTCTTTTTTATTTATGAATTTGAAAGGGTTTGTAAATATACTCTTTTATAGTTCAATGACTTTTTCTTCAAACTATACAAATATCGATTCAAAGAAATGTTCTTCTTAATGGATTTATTATTTGTCACTTAGTGTTATACACATAAATTGTTACAAAATTTACAAAAAAAAGGTAACGGTTTAGAGAGACTTTAAATATACTTAATTGTTGCAATCACCATTGCACTTCATAATCACATGACAAAGTGTGTGCTTATTTTGTTTACCAAAATAAATGTGAAACTAAACATTGAATATCTACCATCCAATAAAAAAACATTCACAGTCACAAACAAGCACCAGATGTAACTATGATCCCTTCAACAACCCAAAAGGCACTTTTTATTATATTTGAATACAAGTAATATCTTGGCCTTTAAAAACAATTATATTTTCAATGAGAAGTTAACCTTTATATATTAATACTATATATGTACCTTTGGGCTTTTGAGAATCACACCAATTGACTTTTACAAATGCTTATAGCAATTGCATCACTTTGATGGTGAGATTTTTTTTAAATTGCTTTAATCCATCACAATTATGGAATTAAAAAAAATGGTTATGGGTTTTTGAAAATTACATCCATCGTGTTCAATGAATAACTCTTTTAATAACCCAACAATTGTGTAACCATCATAAACTTCTTATTATTATTACATCGAATGTGATATTAAGGGGATGGTCCTTTTCCGGCTTTTGTGGTCTGTCGATGACCTATGAGGAGTCGCCTTTGTCTATAAGCCAGGTGTAATACTTACTTTTTAACTCTCAAGGTTGTATGACTGTATCTTGGAGAACACGCCTTTGGTTTCCATTCAAGCGTCTCTTTCACTAAAATTAGTTGCTCAGCCACGCCACGTCTCAGAACTCAAATCATTGATGAACAAGGCCATCTATGCTTTGAGATCAATGATAATGTATTACTCGATATTAAAATCATAAACCAGGAGGCCCTGCAACCTATGGAAAACACATACGAGAGTGCTCAAGAGCCATGGTTACAGATAGTAGAAGACGAGATGAATACCACTTTTCCCAACAAAAGCCATTCTTAGTTATCAAAGCTCGTCTGTATCGTTTTCCCAACACAAACAATTTAATCATAGTGAAACTGCATCCTCTCGCAGCAGACGATGTTTCTATAGTGGGTGTCTTTTCTCAATTCATGAAGCATTTACAGGACTTTGTTATGGCTGGGGAGAATGGAGAAGATCTGCACGAATTGAAAAATAGAAGGTTGAGTGTTGACATGGAGAAACGTTTGGAGATGGATGAGGAGGTTCCGCCATGTGTGGAAGATGCCATTCCTCCTGGCCTGGCCAGTAAACCATTATGGGCTTGTGGCCTTGATGTTTTGGGATATGGGTTGTCTTCTTTCTGCTATGTTATTCTTCCCTTGGAAATGTGATTGACAACAACAAAGAAGTCTCCTATGTGAATCTGGTACAAGCAAAATTCTTGAAGTAATTCAGTGGCATACTTGTTTTTTTGCTCTCGGTATCGTTTGCTTGTTTGTTCTTCAAACAAAACTATTCGATTTATTTATAGGTTATTATATTTTATGAATCTTGATATCTCATTGATTGCAAAAAATCAAATATGGCGAGCTCTTGCTCTGGCCTACTCATTAGTTTGTTTTATGGTGTTGTAAATGTTGAGTGGAAGAGCAAGACATTAATGAAATTAGGTGAAATTGTAGCCAAGTGATGAGAAGAGCCACCAAAATCAAGCCACATGAGATGATGTTTTAAAAGACCCACCCTCTGGTTAAAGGAATCAAGCCGCGCGAGGTAAAATTGATTGTTGATTAATGCAGATATTGGTGCTGAGTGAGGTAGCTTCACGTGAAGATCACTTCAGCGAAAGGTTGAGTCATCGCCATGTGTGTGAACCACCAACTCAAAGCAGCCATGAGAGTGCCTCGTGCAAAAGGAAAGACCAAATTGCGTGTTCGTGCATGGGAGATTCATTTTTAAAATAAAATGATCCAAAGGTTTTTTTGTTACTTTGTTTACATCCCATGCCTGTTAAGTTGACTAAAGGAAAAGTTTTTAAAGTCATGTTGTAATTTTTTTCTTTGTAAGATTCCATTGACATTCAGAGGTATATTTAATGTATTTACTAATAAATATTGAAAAGGTATATTTAATCTTCAAACAATTAATAATAATAAATAAGGGGTATTTTTAATTTTTTTGAAGTGTAATATTAATACTTAAAATCATATATGTAATATTTATTTTCTATTCCTTTACAATTATGTAAAATGTTTTCTTTATTATATGTGAGATAGGGAGTGAGCTAAACTCTAGACCATTTACATTTTTGTTGGCAAAATTCGCATGAATCTTACAAGGAAATTTTTGCTTAAATTGCGATTTTGATTGCTGAAATTGTAATTTTGATTGCAAAAATGGATTCAATGCTCTCCATAACCTTTGGAGCACCCCGATTATGCATTTTCAACCATTCTTGCTGTATTTTGGTCGGAAATTTGGCCTAAAAATATGTGCAAATGATATACGGTTTAGCTCACTCTATGAGATAGGGCTATATTCATTAGTCATTTTATTTATTTGTCTCTTTTAATTATATATATGCATTGTGCTTTCTTTATAATGTTAAAATATTTCTATATCTTATTTGTCATCTTATAATTTCTTAAATCTTTCTATATTCCATTTATGATCTGTGTGGTTTTAGGTATTGTTAGGATTATGTTTGGATGTTCAAAATATTGCCACACAATTTGGTTCTTAAGTTCTAAGAGTAACTTGGTAGAAATGAATGTTAATATCTAGCATTGAATTTTCCTCTGTGTTTGTTGCCACCTATATTAATTAATGAATATCATCCATCTCAGCGTTAAATAACTCTTATGACGTGTATTTCTTTAATGTTGGTCTGTTTATGGCGTATAGACTATGTGTTTGACCAATGCAATGCAATTGGAATCTCACAGCAGTGACCTTGACCTCACACAGAGAGGGAAATTCAAGGGAACAGAATTCCAGGTTTTAAACTATACTATGAACACAATCTTTTCAACTTTTCCATACGAGTATAAATCCATGCTAAATTAAGATTTCTCCTGCATAGAGAACTTGTTTTTAATAATTCCAAATCAAAATTATTTTAGCAAACATAGATTGCTTTTATTATTTTATTAAATCAGTGGGTTCTTACCTAATTGAAATTTTGTTTCAAGAAGAAAACAACGGATTTATATTTTAATTTTTTCAGAACCTAATTAAAAAAAAAATCAATAAAAAGACACGGGATTTATATTTTAATTTTTTTAAGGATAATAATAAATGAGAGTTAAAAGCTTAAAAATATAATTGATGGTATTTGGATCTCCTTTATTTTATAAATGTATTTTTAAAAGTGAAAAAGATTGAATCGAACAAATTTATGATGGGGATACTAGGGCTACCAATCAACCTTCTTCTTTTCAAGCAAAACGGGAAAACCATCCTTCATGCACGTAGCCACGCTGTGAATGAGATTTGGATTTCCCATAGCCAAATATTCAACTAGGCGTTGCAATTTGAACATAGAAACCATTGTTTCTACAACATATTTAATCTAAATAAATGCCATATCTTTTCCCAGATAGATCCGCGTGCTGCCTTGGAAGACTATGAATTTAAAGGGACTCTACGGGATAAAATGCTCATACTCATTCAACCATCTTTTTGGTTTGACTTCAAGGCAATTGGTACCCCAGATGGCATCCCTACGACCCATGATGTATGGGTGGTAAGTCACTCGAGTGCCTCTATGCACGATAGTCCCGTCAGGCAGAACACGTTGTGGAGAGCATGCTTGGAGTCCAAGAGGACCAATAGATAAAGTCTCATCAATTCACAGATTGTTGTGTGTAGGTAATGCATGCTCTGCAGATCCTCCTATGAAAATACCCAGCCTTTTCCGTCCCGTTTGGATTCGGGTTTGATGGCCATGAGACGGGCAATTTCTTTGTGTAATGCTTCTAAAATGCCTACAAAATGTTTACATGTACCATCAACTGGATATTTACATATGGCGATTTTAATACGAACTAAACATACAAACTTTAACACAACGAATTTCTACTTACCTGTGAATAATGAATTTTTATTCACCTGTGATTCATCTTCCCAAAATATTTCTGTTGCGCTCCCCGACACCTGTAGAAGCCTTAAATTATTCATTAGAATCCAGGAAGGTAGAGAGGAGTTGGCATGTTTGTTCAAGCAAATCCATATGAGATTCAGGAACTTCACCGTCTTTATACTGTGTTCCAAGAGAGAAGCTTCAGTGTCAACAAGTTGAAACCTCCACATTTGAATACCGTCAAATGCATCGTCTTCACGATAATAAAAAAGCACCATTATATTTCCCCACATGGCAATTATGTATCCAATCATCACTACTTACAGAAGATTGTTGCCATAAATCATCAATAATGTTGATTTTTGTCCAATGCCAAAGTCAATGGGTGAAGAGCTCTCAACAACATCTCTTAGCCAACTTTAATAGTTTGTCATACATATTTGTATCATTCCAACCATCTACTTCCACAGTTTCCATGGGACACTTGGCGGTCATGCATATCATCTAAAACACAACTTTGTAGGTCCACCAAACACGCGTTTTGTACATCTGAAAACCCAAACTCTATGAGCCATAAAGACATTGCATTGGAAAACATGTGGGTGATTTGAACCTTGGTTGGGATTTAAAAAATAAACAGGCGAGGTCGCCGCCATGGTTTTGAAATTTTTTTTATCCGGCAATGAGCTCTACTAATAGAGCTAACCGAAGTTGCAGAACTTGAAAAGGAAAGAAAAACTTATGTGAATCTAAACGTTGAAGAAAGGTTTATGGGATTCTAATGAGCGGTCATATATATATATTATTTATTTTGCAAAGAAATGTAACAATAAGAAAATGAATTCATGTTTGTTGGATTGTAATTTTCAGTTTCATATATCAAAGCTTACGACTCAGAAGACCTCCACATTCCATCGTGATGGTTTTGGGATCTGCAAGGAGTGAAGAGCACCATGCATTTGCCTTTACGTGTAGTGAAAATAAAAGGTAAAAAGAAATTCAATGGAATTCTTATGTCTATAAAAAATTGTGCCACTGAGCTACAATATGTGTGCGGAAGGGGGTTGGATTCTGTATTGATCACGTCATGAAAATCAAGCAACAAGCTACTAATGGACATCCTGACTATATACTATCGATATTCAATACGAATATTGACTTGGGATATTAAAAACTTGAAAAAAAATATTTTGTTCACCTGTCAACCTTATTTGGCCATTCAATGATCTTCAATACATGAGATTATAAGTGGACCCACGCGAATGGTCAACAGGAAAAATGGTGTCACTTGTGCAAATTATGATGTGCATAAATTTTGATGTCTCGCATAGTTCAAGTTTCAATTTCAAAGGTATAGTCTCTCCACGTCCAGGTCAGATCTCAGTTTCAAAGGTATAGTTCGTCCACGTTTAGGGGTTTCGAGGTTCTCTAAAGCTACCTAAAACTTGGAAAACTCCTATAACTATGCCCCTTGGATTTTTGGACTTTTTTGCTCTGTAAGATTCCATTGGAATTCAAAGGACCGAGGCAAAAACATTGACTAATTCACCGAATGTTTTCAAATTTAAAAACTTTATGTACAAAATTTTTCTGGAGGAAACTTATTTTCACTTATGTGACAATTTAGAAGTTTGAAGTAACTTATTTTTACTTATTTTTCTAGACTTTCTTTCATCACATAAACTTATATTATCTACACACACAAACTTTCTCTCATTTTTGAAACATATCGAAGTTCTCTTCGGTGTTTCATTTCTCTTCATTGTGTCACTACCTAGCACTTCATTTTTATACTCACATATGTATACTTTCTTGTGTGACAAAATTAATATACATTTTATTTTACTTGCCATAGATTATATGGGTTTCTATTTATAGCTGATTATTGCAACATAATTTTCCTTTCAATTTTATTGACTACAATGCCTACCATAGATTAGTAACACTTGCCGCTCAACATATTAAATTTATCTGCAATGCTTCATTTCCTGCTTCGAAAGTATACTAGTTATTATTACACCGAAGGTGTTATTTAAGGGGATTCTCTTATGCAGGTTTCGTCGTCTGTCGACAGCTTGTGAGGAATGTTCCCGTGTCCACAAAATAAATTTGTATCGTTCGTATATATCGTATATACATTCCACAGACTCAGTATCTTCATATCGTATCCATGATGACAGGGTTGACCGTATCCGTGATGACAGGGTTGACAGACCAGATTTATTCATGGCTAACCATGTTGGATGTAAATACAAAGAACAATCTTCACTAACAACGGACCTTTCATGGATTGAACCAAATCTGGTTGATGATCATGTTTCCCCAGCTCTCGTATTTTTTCATGGCTGAGCATGCTGGATGTAAATACAGAGAACAGTCTTCACAAACAATGGACCTGTCATGGATTGAAATTAGGTTGATGATCCCGTTCTCCCAGCTCTAATAAGTGGAGGACTCAGGATCCCCCTCTTATCAAACCTGCATGCATGTAATCCCCATAGCATGCGTGTTGTTGTTGTTGTAGTAATATCTAGCAAGTAAAAGTGCAAACATTGAAGGAAAATTGGTTGAAGATAATGATCCCCTCCTGAAAAATGGTGACTTTAATAATTGGATTTAATGAAAATAGGCCCTTAAATTCGAAGGTGAACTGAACCATATGTCTTTCACTGATTTACAAGAAAGTGTTGCTCCTAGATCATCTGAAAGAAACACCCATGCATTTCCTACCCCGTCTCCCCCACCTCCTTTGCTGACCTCGTTCCCCATAGCTTCAAACAATGGTGGCTCGAACATTGTTCTCCCATCGACCTCGGTGTTGGAAATGACAGAAAACTGCATTATTTGAGAAGAAAGAAAACTAACAGTCGTTGGCCAGGGCATTTGATCTCTGAGCCAAGGAAACCATAATTTGACGGGAAATAAACTAAGACAACAACGTTTGTAGATGAACTGGAAACCAGAATTTGACCGGAAATAAACTAAGACAACAACGTTTGTAGATGAATTGGATTTCAGAATTCAACAAATAGGGAAGATGTTACCTCAGTACAAATTGAAGGAACTCGAAGTTGCTAAAATAAATTTTATCATGGTGAATAGAAATGACAACTCTGTCTATTGTAGACGTCATTTAAGAAACCATGGTGGTTGTCAAGCAGATATTAGCAAATTGGGATTCTTCAAAATCTGAACCATTTCAATTTGGTGAGGGAATTCCATTCACATTTTGTATTCAAGTACGCTGAAAATGGCTCTCTTGTCGACTATTTATAGAGAAATTCGCATCGAGGGGATCGTGGGAGCAGCTCTAGCTTGCATACTTCTCTGCCTGGAGAAGGATTCCTGTAACTAAAGAAGGTAGTATCCCTCGGCTGTAACTAAAACAATAATTATCGATGGCCTGTAACTAAAGCATAAATTCTTTATGGGGATCTGGAGTGATAGATATAATTTAGTCCATAATTCTTTCATAAACCCCTCCTCTCATAGCCAGAACCGAACCTAAAGATATGTAGTATTCATCACTTGGCATCTATCAATCAATCGTTTTAGTGACATTGAAAATCCTGTCAACTGGGTTATATGGTCAATCCCCTGGGTCAAAATATACCAATGTTTTCATAATTAGTAGCTCTTCCAACAAGCACCTAAAGGGAGCTCCACTGAGGTCATCCTGGTAGCCATGGCTATCTTGGTCGCTGCCCCCATNTTTCAACAAAAAGAGTTTGGGTCAATATCTCTTGAAATTAAGGGTATTCTTTAATATCCCATGATCGCATGTGCTATGTGAGAGGTTCACTAAGTGAAGTCCCCGTGCCCCCATCAACCAAGAAAATCACACAAACAAACAAGCGTGAAATTTTCTATGGTTCAAAACCCCGTAAAGGTATGTAGGTAGGGAGCTCCCCCGAGACCGTCCTGGCAGCCATGGCTATCCTGGTTGCTACCCCATCAACCAAGAAATCACAGACAAAAAAATAGACATGAAATTTGCTACTGTTCAAAACCGCGTAAATGGAGGTAGGTCGAAACATAATGCCACCTCCAACCGATAAGTTATAGAACCCAACCCTTTGTCCCCGGAAAACAAAAGGAGGATAACCACACTTTTGCTGGAAACCAGGTTAAAATAAGAAAAAAAAAATTATAAAATAAATACAGGAAAATGTGGCGTTCTCGAAGTAGCACTACTCCGGAGGAAAACTCATGGAGAATTTCTTTAACATATCTAATTCAAACCTATAAATTTATTGAAAATACATAGATGTAATTAGTTACTATGTTAGTGGAGAATGAAGGATAAAAAACCCATTGCAAAATCATAAGTCAAGCCACATCAAATTCAGATTGAATTTGATGAGAAAGTGCGAATCTATTCAGACAAAGCGTATTCATGGTGTGCTAAGCTCTACAAAATGATGGAATAGCCTACGTGAATTGATGTAAATACACAAAATTGATGAGAAAACTGCAAATCACCTCAGGGAAAGCGTATTCATGGTGTGCTAATTTTGCAAAATGATGAAATACCCTATGTGAATTGATGTAACTACACAAAATTAATGGGAAAACTACAAATCACCTCAGAGAAAGCGTATTCATGGTGTGCTTCGATGGTGGGTTTTCTCATGCCATCTGGGCCGCATGCAAGATGGGCATCCAAGTGTTACTATAATATTACTATTATATTTGTTAATGTGTACACTATGTTATAACACTATTGCTTACCACATGGTGATGTAATAAATTATATCTCGAATTTTTTAAATGAAATTTTCTAACCTAGTAACGACTTGGTGATGTAATTAATTATATTTGGAATTGTTTAAATGTAGTTGCCTATCCTTGTAACGTGTTTAGGGACAAGCATAAATTATTCTACCTACTACTTAAGTCCTATCCTAAACAAAAGTGGATGCAGATTTTTAAGAGGTCGTTTATGTACCTAATTTGGTGTAGAGATGTGTACTCTTCTTCCTTTTAAGGTTCAATATTTATGCACTTTTAAATGAAAATAAAGCATTCATAATTAATGAATACCATCCATCTCAGCGTTAAATACTTCTTGTGCCATGTCTTTCTTAATGCTGGTATGTTTGTGGCGTACAGACTATGCATTTGACCAAGGCAATGCAATCAGAATCTTGTAGCAGTGACCCTGATCTCACACAGAGGGCAATTCAGGGGAAGAGAAGTTCAGTTTTTAAACTATACTATGAACACATTCTTTTCATCTTTTCCATACCAGTATAAATCCATGCTAAATTAAGATTTCTTGTGCATAGAGAACTTGCTTTTTATAATTCCAAATCAAAATTATTTGAGAAAACATATTGTTTTTATTATTTTATTAATTTGTAGGTTCTCACCTAATTGAAATTTTGTTTTAAGAAGATAGGGGATTTATATTTTAATTTTTTCAGAACCTAACTGAATTTTTGCTTAAGAAGGGGATTTATATTTTAATTTTTTCAACGATAGTAATAAATGAGAGTTAAGAGCTTAAAGTATAATTGATGGTATTTGGATCTCCTTTGTTTTATAAATGTATTTTTATAAGTGAAAAATACTGAACTGAACAAAGTTATGATGGGGATACTAGGGTTATCAATCAGCCTTCTTCTTTTCAAGCAAAACGGGAAAACCACCATTCATGCACGTAGTCAAAGTCTGAATGAACTTTGGATTTCCCATAGCCGAATTTTCAACCAGGCATTGCAATCTGAACATAGAAACCACAGTTATTGCAACATATTTCATCTGAATAAACACCATATATTTTCCCAAACAAACCCACGCGCCACCTTGGAAGACTCTGAATTTGAAGGGACTCTGCGCGATAAAATGCCTCTACACACAATAGTCCCATCAGGAAGAACATCGTTGCGGAGAGCGTGCTTGGTGTCCAAGAGGACCGGTGGATAAAGTCTCATAAATTCACAGATTGATGTGTGTAGGTAATGCATGCTCTGCAAATCCTCGTATGAAAACACCAAGGATTTTAAGTCTCGTTTGGCTTTGGGTTTGACGGCCATGAGACGAGCAATTTCTTTGTGTATTACTTCCAAGATGCCTACAAAATGTTTACATGTACCATAAGCTGGATATTTACATATGGCGATTTTAATACGAACTAAACAACTTTAACACAACGGATTTTTATTTACCTGTGAATAACGAATTTCTATTTACCTGTGATTCATCTTCCCAAAATATTTTTGTTGCGCTCCCGACACCTGGAGAAGCCTTGAATTCTTCATTAGAATCCAGGAAGGTAGAGAAGAGTTGGGATGTTTTTTCAAGCAAATCCATATGAGATTAAGGAATTTCACCATCTTTATACCATGTTCCAAGAGAGAAGCTTCAGTATCAACAAGTTGCAACCACCTCATTTGAATACTGTCAAATGCATCGTCTTCATGATAATAAACAAGCATCGTTATATTTCCCCACATGGCAATTATGTATCCAATCATCACTACTTACAGAAGATTGTTACAATAAATCATCAATAATGTTGATTTATGTCCAATGCCAAAGTCGATGGGTGAAGAGCTCTCAACAACATCTCTTAGCCAACTTTCATAGTTTGTCATACATATTGGTATCGTTCCAACCATCTACTTCCACAGTTTCCATGGGACACTTGGCGGTCATGCATATCATCTAAAACACAACTGTGTAGGTCCACCAAACACGCGTTTTGTACATCTGAAAACCCAAACTCTGTGAGCCATAAATACATTGCATTGGAAAACACGTGGGTGATTTGAAGCTTTGTTGGGATTTAAAAAATAAACAGGCCAGGTCGCCGCCATGGTTTTGAAAAAAGTTTTATCTGGCAATGAGCTCTACTAATGGAGCTAACCAAAGTTGCAGAACTTGAAAAGGAAAGAAAAACTTATGTGAATATGAAGGTTGAAGAAATGTTTATGGGATTCTAATGAGCGGTCATATATATATTATTTATTTTGTGAAGAAATGTAACAATAAGAAATGAATTTGTGTTTGTTGGATTGTAATTTTCAATTTCATATATCAAAGCTTACGACTCAAAAGGCCTCCACATTCCATTGTGATGGTTTTGGGATCCGCAAGGAGTGAAGAGCACCATGCCTTTGCCTTTACATGTAGTGAAGATAAAAGGTAAAAAGAAATTCAATGGAATTCTTACGTCTATCAAAAATTGTGCCCTTGAGCTACAATATGTGTGCGGAAGGGGGTTGGATTCTCCATCTATTACATCATGAAAATTAAGCAACAAGCTACTAATGGACATCCTAACTATATACTATCGATATTCAACACGAATATTGACTTGGGATATTAAAAACTTGAAAAAAAATATTTGCTTCACCTGTCAACCTTGTTTGGCCATTCAATGATCTTCAATACATGAGATTATAAGTGAACCCACGTGAATGGTCGACAGGAGGTGTCGAGGGGAAAACATTGACTAATTCACCGAATGTTTTAAATTTAAAAACTTTATGTACAAAATCTTTTTGGAAGAAACTTATTTTCACTTATGTGACAATTTAGAAATTCAAGTAACTTATTTTTACTTATTTTCCTAGACTTTCTTTCATCACATAAAATTATATTATCTACACACACAAACTTTCTCTCATTTTTGAAACATATCGAAGTTCTCTTCGGTGTTTCATTTCTCTTCATTGTGTCACTACCTAGCGCTTCATTGTTTTACTCACATATGTATACTTTCTTGTGTGACAAATTAATATACATTTTATTTTACTTGCCATATATTATATAGGTTTCTATTTATAGTTGATTATTGCAACATAGTTTGCCTACCATAGATTAGTAACACTTGCTTTCAACATATTAAATTTATCTTCAATACTTCATTTCCTGCTTCGAAAGTATACTAGTTATTATTACACCGAAGGTGTTATCTTAGGGGATGCTCTTCTGCAGGTTTTGTCGTCTGTCGACAGCCTGTGAGGAGCATCCCCGTGTCCACAAAATAAATCGGTATCGTATATTCGTATAGACATCTCCACAGACTCAGTATCTTCATATCGTATCCGTGATGACAGGGTTGATCGTATCCGTGATGACAGGGTTGACCAACTAGATTTATTCATGGATAACCGTGTTGGATGTAAATACAGAGAACAATCTTCACTAACATCGAACCTGTCATGGATTGAACCAAATCTGGTTGATGATCATATTCCCCCAGCTCTCGTATTTATTCATGGCTGAGCATGCTGGATGTAAATACAGAGAACAATCTTCACGAACAATGAACCTGTCATGGATTGAAATCAAGTGGATGATCATGTTCTCCCAGCTCTAATAAGTGGAGGACTCAAGATCCCCCTCTTATCAAACCTGCATGCATGTAATCCCCACAGCCTGTTGATGTTGTAGTAGTAATATCTAGCAGGTGAAAGTACAAACATTGAAGGAAAATTGGTTGAAGATGATGATCCCCTCCTAAAAAATGCTGACTTTGATCATTGGATTTAATGAAAATAGGCCCTTGAATTCGAAGGTGAACTGAACCATATGTCTTTCACCGATTTACAAGAAAGTGTTGCTCCTAGCTCCTCCGAAAGAAACACCCACGCATTTCCTATCCCGTCTCCCCCACCTCCTCTGCTGACCTCGTCCCCATAGCTTTGACCAATGTTGGCTCGAACATTATTCTCCCATCGACGTCGGTGTTGGCAATGAAAGACAGCTGCATTATTTGAGAAGAAAGAAAACTAACAGTCGTTGGCCAGGGCATTCGATCTCTGAGCCAAGGAAATCATAATTTGACGGGAAGTAAACTAAGACAACAACGTTTGCAAATGAACTGGAAACCATAATTTGACCGGAAATAAACTAAGACAACAGCGTTTGCAGATGAACTGGATTTCAGAATTCAACAAATAGGGAAGATGTTACCTCGGTACGAATTGAAGGAACTCGAAGTTGCTAAAACAAATTTTATCATGGTGAATAGAAACGACAGCTCTGTCTACTGCAGACGTCATTTAAGAAACCATGGTGGTCGTCAAGCAGATATTAGCAAATCGAGATTCTTCAAAATATGAACCATTTCAATTTGGTGACAGAATGCCATTCATATTTTGTATTCAAGTACGCCGAAAATGTCTCTCTTTCCGACTATTTATAGAAAATTCACATCGAGGGGATCGTGGAAGCAGCTCTGGCTTGCATACTTGTCTGCCTGGAGAAGGATTCCTGTAACTAGAGCAGGTAGTATCCCTCGGTTGTAACTAAAACAATAATTATCGATGGGCTATAACTAAAGCATAAATTCTTTATGGGGATCTAGAGCGATAGATATAATTTAGTCCATAATTCTTTCATAAACCCCTCCTCTCATAGCCAGAACCGAACCTAAATATATGTAGTATTCATCACCTAGCATCTATCAATCAATCGTTTTAGTGACATTGCAAATCCTGTCAACTGGGTTATATGGTCAATCCCTTGGGTCAAAATATACCAATGTTTTCATAATTAGTAGCTCTTCCAACGAGCACCTAAAGGGAGCTCCATCGAGGTCATCCTGGTAGCCATGGTTGTCCTGGTCGCTGCCCCATCAACCAAGAAAATCACACAAACAAAGAGGCGTGAAATTTGCTATGGTTCAAAACCCCGTAAAGGTATGTAGGTAGGGATCTCCACTGAGACCGTCATGGTAGCCATGGCTGTCCTGGTTGCTACCCCAATCACACACAAAAAAACAGACATGAAATTTGCTACTGTTCAAAACCCCATAAATGGAGGTAGGTCGAAACGTAGATCCACCTCCAACGGATAAGTTTTAGAACCAAACCCTCTGTCCCCCGAAAACAAAAGGAGGATAACCACACTTTTGCTAAAAACAAGGTTAAAATAAGAAAAATAAATATTATAAAATAATACAGGAAAATTTGGCGTTCTCCACGTAGCACTACTCCGTAGGAAAACTCATGGAGAATTTCTTTAAAAGATCTACTTCAAGCCTATAAATTTATTGAAAATACATAGATGTAATTAGTTACTATGTTATATGTTAGTGTAGAATGAAGGGTAACAAACCCATTACAAAATCATAAATCAAGCCACATCAAATTTAGAGTGAATTTCATGAGAACGTGCAAATCTATTCAGACAAACCGTATTCATGGTGTGCTAAGCTCTGCAAAATGATGGAATAGCCTACATGAATTGATGTAAGTACATAAAATTGATGAGAAAACTGCAAATCACCTCAGAGAAAGCGTATTCATGGTGTGCTAAGCTCTATAAAATGATGAAATAACCTACGTGAATTGATGTACCTACACAAAATTAATGGGAAAACTGCAAATCACCTCAGAGAAAGCATATTCATGGTGTGGTTCGATGGTGGGTTTTCTCATACCATCTGGGCCACATGCAAGATGGGCATCCAAGTGTTACTATAATATTACTATTATATTTGTTAACGTGTACACTATGTTATAACACTATTGCTTACCACCTGGTGATGTAATCAATTATATCTCGAATTTTTTAAATGTAATTGTCTATCCTAGTAATGAATTGGTGATGTAATTAATTATATTTGGAATTGTTTAAACGCAGTTGTGTATCCTTGTAACGTGTTAAGGGACAAGCAGAAACTATTCTACCTACTACTTAAGTCCTATCCTAAACAAAAGTGGATGCAGTTTTTTAAGAGGTCGTTTATGTACCTAATTTGGCATAGAGATGTGTACTCTTCTTCCATTAAGGTCCAATATTTATGCACTTTTAAATGAAAATAAAGGATTGCATAATTAATGAATATCATCCATCTCAGCGTTAAATACTTCTTATGCCATGTCTTTCTTAATGCTGGTATGTTTGTGGCGTACAAACTATGCATTTGACCAAGGCAATACAATCGGAATCTTGCAGCAGTGACCTTGATCTCACACAAAGAGGGCAATTCAAGAGAAGAGAAGTTCAGTTTTTAAACTATACTATGAACACAGTCTTTTCAGCTTTTCCATACCAGTGTAAATCCATGCTAAACTAAGATTTCTTGTGCATAGGGAACTTGTTTTTTATAATTCCAAATCAAAATTATTTGAGCAAACATATTGTTTTTATTATTTTATTAATCTGTAGAATCTTACCTAATTGAGATTTTGTTTTAAGAAGATAGGGGATTTTAATTTTAATTTTTTCAACGATAATAATAAATGAGAGTTAAGAGCTTAAAGTATAATTGATGGTATTTGGATCTCCTTTATTTTATAAATGTATTTTTATAAGTGAAAAACACTGAACGGAACAAAGTTATGATGGGGATACTAGGGTTATCAATCAACCTTCTTCTTTTCAAGCAGAATGGGAAAACCACCCTTCATGCGCGTAGTCAAAGTCTGAATGAGCTTTGGATTTCCCATAGCCGAATATTCAACTAGGCGTTGCTATCGGATCATAGAAACCATAGTTATCGCAACATATTTCATCTGAATAAATGCCATATCTTTTCCCAAACAGACCCACGCGCCACCTTGGAAGACTCTGAAATATTAAGGGACTCTGCAGGATAAAATGCCTCTGCACATGATAGTCCCATCAGCAAGAATGACGTTGCAGAGAGCGTGCTTGGTGTCCAAGATGACCGGCGGATAAAGTCTCATCATTTCACAAATTGATGTGTGTAGCTAATGCATGCTCTGCAAATCCTTGTATGAAAACACCTAGGATTTTCGATCTCATTTGGCTTCAGGTTTGATGGCCATGAGATGGGCAATTTCTTTGTGTATTGCTTCCAAGATGCCTTCAAAATGTTTACATGTACCATAAGATGGATATTTACATATGGCGATTTTAATATGAACTAAACATACAAACTTTAACACAACGAATTTCTATTTACCTGTGATTCATCTTCCCAAAATATTTCTGTTGCGCTCCCCGACACCTGTAGAAGCCTTAAATTCTTCATTAGAATCTAGGAAGGTAGAGAAGAGTTGGGATGTTTGTTCAAGCAAATCCATATGAGATTCAGGAACTTCACCGTCTTTATACTGTGTTCCAAGAGAGAAGCTTCAGTATCAACAAGTTGCAACCTCCTCATTTGAATACCGTCAAATGCATTGTCTTCATGATAATAAACAAGCACTGTTATATTTCCCCACATGGAAATTATGTATCCAATCATCACTACTTACAAAATATTGTTGTAATAAATCATCAATAATGTCGAGTTCTGTCCAATGCCAAAGTCAATGGGTGAAGAGCTCTCAACAACATCTCTTAGCTAACTTTCATAGTTTGTCATACATATTTGTATCGTTCCAACTGTCTACTTCCACAGTTTCCATGGGACACTTGGCGGTCATGCATATCATCTAAAACACAACTATGTAGGTCCACCAGACACGTGTTTTGTACATCTGAAAACCCAAACTCTATGAGCCATAAAGACATTGCATTGGAAAACACGTGGGTGATTTGAAGCTTGGTTGGGATTTAAAAAATAAACAGGCCAGGTCGCCGCCATGGTTTTGGAAAAGGTTTTATACGGCAATGAGCTCTACTAATGGAGCTAACCAAAGTTGCAAAACTTGAAAAGGAAAGAAAAACTTATGTGAATCTGAAGGTTGAAGAAACGTTTATGGGATTCTAATGAGAGGTCATATATATATATTATTTATTTTGCAAAGAAATGTAACAATAAGAAAATGAAATTGTGTTCGTTGGATTGTAATTTTCAGTTTCATATATCAAAGCTTACGACTCAGAAGCCCTCCACATTCCATCGTGATGGTTTTGGGATCCGCAAGGAGTGAAGGGCACCATGCCTTTTCCTTTACATGCAATGAAGATAAAAGGTAAAACGAAATTCAATGGAATTCTTATGTTTATCAAAAATTGTGCCCTCTGAGCTACAATATGTGCGCGGAAGGGGGTTGGCTTCTGCATCTATTGCGTCATGAAAATTAAGCAACAAGCTACTAATGGACATCTTGACTATATACTATCGATATTCAATACGAATATTGACTTGGGATATTAAAAACTTGAAAAAAAATATTTTGTTCACTTGTCAACCTTATTTGGCCATTCAATGATCTTCAATACATGAGATTATAAGTGGACCCGCGTGAATGGTCGACATGAAAAATGGTGTCACTTGTGCAAATTATGATGTGCATAATTTTTTATGTCTCGCACAGTTCAAGTTTCAATTTCAAAGGTATAGTCTCTCCATGTCCAGGTCAGATCTCAGTTTCAAAGGTATAGTTCCTCCACATCTAGGGGTTTCGAGGTTCTCTAAAGCTACCTAAAACCTGGAAAACTCCTATAACTATGCCCCTTGGATTTTTGGACTTTTTTGCTCTGTAAGATTCCATTGGCATTCAAAAGATGGAGGCTAAAACATTGATCAATTCACTGAATGTTTTCAAATTTAAAAACTTTATGTACAAAATCTTTTTGGAGGAAACTTATTTTCACTTATGTGACAATTTAGAAGTTTGAAGTAACTTATTTTTACTTTTTTACCTAGACTTTCTTTCATCACATAAACTTATATTATCTACACACACAAACTTTCTCTCATTTTTGAAACATATCAAAGTTCTCTAGGGTGTTTCATTTCTCTTCGTTGTGTCACTACCTAGCACTTCATTGTTTTACTCACATATGTATACTTTCTTGTGTGACAAATTAATCTACATTTTATTTTACTTGCCATAGATTATATGGATTTCTATTTATAGCTGATTATTGCAACATAGCTTTCCTTTCAATTTTATTGACTACAATGCCTACCATAGATTAGTAACACTTGCTTTCAACATATTAAATTTATCTTCAATGCTTCATTTCCCGCTTCGAAAGTATACTAGTTATTATTACACCGAAGGTGTTATTGCTTCATTTCCCGCTTCGAAAGTATACTAGTTATTATTACACCGAAGGTGTTATTTAAGGGGATGCTCTTCTGCAGGTTTCATCGTCTGTCGACGGCCTGTGAGGAGCGTCCCCCTGTCCAAAAAATAAATATGTATCATATATATGTGTCCACAGACTCAGTATCTTCATATCTATCCATGATGACAGGGTTGACTGTATCCGTGATGACAAGGTTGACCAACCAGATTTATTCATGGCTAATCGTTCTAGATGTAAATACAGAGAACAATCTTCACTAACAGCAGACCTGTCATGAATTGAACCAAATCTAGTTGATGATCATGTTCCCCCAGCTCTCGTATTTATTCATGGCTGAGCGTGCTAGATGTAATTACAGACAACAATCTTCACGAACAATGGACCTGTCATTGATTGAAATCAGGTTGATGATCATGTTCTCCCAGCTCTGATAAGTGGAGGACTCAGGATCCCCCTCTTATCAAACCTGCATGCATGTAATCCCCATAGCACGCCTGTTGTTGTTGTAGTAGTAATATCTAGCAGTTGAAAGTGCAAACATTAAAGGAAAATTGGTTGAAGATGATGATCCCCTCCTGAAAAACGGTGACTTTAATCATTGGATTTAATGAAAATAGTCCCTTAAATTCGAAGGTGAACTGAACCATATGTCTCTCACTGATTTACAAGAAAGTGTTGCTCCTGGATCCTCTGAAAGAAACACCCACGCATTTCCTATCCCGTCTCCCCCACCTCCTCTGTTGACCTCGTTCCCCATAGCTTCGACCAATGGTGGCTCGAACACTATTCTCCCATCGACCTCGGTGTTGACAATGACAGACAGTTGCATTATTTGAGAAGAAAGAAAACTAACAGTGGTTGGCCAGGGCATTCGATCTCTGAGCCAAGGAAACCATAATTTGATGGGAAATAAACTAAGACAACAATGTTTGCAGATGAACTGGAAACCAGAATTTGACAGGAAATAAACTAAGACAACAACGTTTGCAGATGAACTGGATTTCAGAATTCAACAAATAGGGAAGATGTTACCTCGGTACGAATTGAAGGAACTCGAAGTTGCTAAATTTTTTTTTATCATGGTGAATAGAAACGACAACTCTGTCTACTGCAGACGTCATTTAAGAAACCATGGTGGTCATCAAGCAGATATTAGCAAATCGGGATTCTTCAAAATCTGAACCATTTCAATTTGGTGACGGAATGCCATTCATATTTTCTATTCAAGTACGCCGAAAATGGCTCTCTTGCCGACTATTTATAGAGAAATTTGCATCGAGGGGATGTGGGAGCAGCTCTAGCTTGCATACTTCTTTGCCTGGAGAAGGATCCTGTAACTAAAGCAGGTAGTATCCCTCAGCTGTAACTAAAACAATAATTATCGGTGGGCTCTAACTAAAGCAGAAATTCTTTATGGGGATCTGGAGTGATAGATATAATTTAGTCCATAATTCTTTCACAAACCCCTCCTCTCATAGCCAGAACTGAACCTAAAGATATGTAGTATTCATCACCTGGCATCTATCAATCAATCGTTTTAGTGACATTGCAAATCTTGTCAACTGGGTTATATGGTCAATCCCCTGGGTCAAAATATACCAATGTTTTCATAATTAGTAGCTCTTCCAACGAGCACCTAAAGGGAGCTCCACCGAGGTCATCCTGGTAGCCATGGTTGTCCTGGTCGCTGCCCCCATCAACCAAGAAAATCACACAAACAAACAGGCGTGAAATTTTCTATGGTTCAAAACCCCATAAAGGTATGTAGGTAGGGAGCTCCACCAAAACCGTCCTGGAAGCCATGGTTGTCCTGGTTGCTACCCCATCAACCAAGAAAATCACACACACAAAAAAACATAAAATTTGCTACTATTCAAAACCCCGTAAATGGAGGTAGGTCGAAACGTAGAGCCACCTCCATTCGATAAGTTATAGAACCCAACCCTCTGTCCTCGTAAAACAAAAGGATGATAACCACACTTTGCTGGAAACCAGGTTAAAATAAGAAAAAAATATTATAAAATAAATACAAGAAAATTTGGCGTTCTCGAAGTAGCACTACTCTGGAGCCAAACTCATGGAGAATTTATTTAACAGATCTACTTCAAACCTATGAATTTATTGAAAATACATAGATGTAATTAGTTACTATGTTAGTGGAGAATGAAGGATAACAAACCCATTGCAAAATCATAAATCAAGCCACATCAAATTCAGAGTGAATTTGATGAGAAAGTGCAAATCTATTTAGACAAAGCGTATTCATGGTGTGCTAAGCTCTGCAAAATGATGGAATAGCCTACGTGAATTGATGTAAATACACAAAATTGATGAAAAAACTGCAAATCACCTCAGAGAAAGTGTATTCATGGTGTGCTAAGCTCTGCAAAATTATGAAAGAGCCTACCTGAATTGATGTAACTACACAAAATTAATGAGAAAACTGCGAATCACCTGAGAGAAAGCGTATTCATGGTATGCTTTGATGGTGGGTTTTCTCATGCCATCTGGGCCGCATCTAAGATGGGCATCCAAGTGTTAATATAATATTACTATTATATTTGAATTAACACAG
>LPNX010023323.1:115319-130915 GCA_001517045.1 Pseudotsuga menziesii | reverse complement strand
CAACAACAGCAAGCCACAACGGGCACTTTTCACAATTCCAAGCAGGCCACCAAGCTTCACAACAGGCCAATCATGCTCTCACTCAGCCTCAATGGGCTTTCATAGCAGCAGGCCACTATGGCCTCCTCACAACAGGCCACGATGGGCTCTAATCTGTATGCACAGGCAACGATTTGAGATTGTTGTTGCTGAGCTCACGACGGAGGGAATGGTGCTCTCCATGCTACGGCTCTCCATGCTGATGTTTACTAGCCTTCACAGCGGCGGTTCTCCCTCAATGTTGATGGCAGAGGGTAGATTTATTATCCAAATCACTCAATCTCTACGCTGTGATCTCATCAATCACAGCTCCACGCAGTTCTTCACGGTAATAAGTTCTGAATGCTCGGCCGTTGCAGACTTCATTCACGGTGATAAGTGCTGAAAGCTCTCCTCTCTATCTCTTTCCCAGCTCACGAAGAAATTACAGGCAGACTGCCGAGGGGACCTGTGAGGTAAGATATACCCTCACGCTCAATCAGGCCGGTGAGCTTTTGGTTAATATCCACGCTTCTCCTTAAAATATATTATGCCTCCTTCACGGTGATGGCAATGGCTAAAAAAAATTCATCTCCTGCAATGCTTGGGCTTAGCAATCTTCAAACATGCAGCTGCAGCAGCAGTTTCTTCACACAGCACCCTGAAATGGGTTCACAGGCAGCAATCTTTCCTCTTCAATATGGGCAGCGATTTCACCCCAGTAGCAGGCAACACAGGCCCAGCTCATCACGCACAGGCACATCCCTCAAACTGGAATTGCAGCGGCCCTGTCTCCTTCACGGGCTGTGCAAAAAAAATTGGAACCCCTCAGGATCGGGATCCTGGGCACTCCCGTGAGGGAGTTGGCCCAGGCCCTCAGCTCTGATACCAAATTAACACAGGCAAAATGGAGCAGAGCACAAAGGCTCGCTCTCATACACAAAGGGAAAGGCCAAACCAAATCCATTTATTGATAGAGGAGTAGTTACAATAAATAGATAACAATCATCATAATGAAACAGCTCTTAGATCCAACAAAAGTGGATCTCAAACCAAACCTGCTAAACATAGTAAATACACATCAACCCAATCCCTACAAATCTGGCTATAATTTCTACATTATTCCAACAATTTGTTAATGTGTACACTATGTTATAACACTATTGCTTACCATCCGGTGATGTAATCAATTATATCTCGAATTTTTTAAATGCGATTGTCTATCCTAGTAACGACTTGGTGATGTAATTAATTATATTTGGAATTGTTTAAACGCAGTTGTCTATCCTTGTAACATGTTCAGGGACAAGCAGAAACGATTCTACCTGCTACTTAAGTCCTATCCTAAACAAAAGTGGATGCAGTTTTTTAAGAGGTCGTTTATGTACCTAATTTGGCGTGGAGATGTGTACTCTTCTTCCATTTAAGGTCCAATATTTATGCATTTTTAAATGAAAATAAAGGATTGCATAATTAATGAATATCATCCATCTCGGCGTTAAATACTTCTTATGCCATGTCTTTCTTAATGCTGGTATGTTTGTGGCATACAAACTATGCATTTGACCAAGGAAATGCAATTGGAATCTTACAGCAGTGACCCTGACCTCACATAGAGAGGGCAATTCAGGGGAAGAGAAGTTCAGTTTTTAAACTATACTATGAACACAATCTTTTCAGCGTTTCCATACCAGTATAAATCCATGCTAAATTAAGATTCTTGTGCATAGAGAACTTGGTTTTTATAATTCCAAATCAAAATTATTTGAGAAAACATATTGTTTTTATTATTTTATTAATATGTAGGTCTTACCTAATTAAAATTTTGTTTTAAGAAGATAGGGATTTATATTTTAATTTTTTCAATGATAATAATAAATAAGAGTTAAGAGCTTAAAGTATAATTGATGGTATTTGGATCTCCTTTATTTTATAAATGTATTTTTATAAGTGAAAAAGACTGAACGGAACAAAGTTATGATGGGGATATTAGGGTTATCAATCAGCCTTCTTCTTTTCAAGCAGAATGGGAAAACCATCCTTCATGCGTGTAGTCAAAGTCTGAATGAGCTTTGGATTTCCCATAGCCGAATATTCAACCAGGCGTTGCAATCTGAACATAGAAACCACAGTTGCAACAACATATTTCATCTGAATAAACGCCATATCTTTGCCCAAATAGACCCATGCGCCGCCTTGGAAGACTCTAAATTTGAAGGGACTCTGCGGGATAAAATGCCTCTACACACGATAGTCCCATCAGGAAGAACGTCATTGCAGAGAGCGTGCTTGGTGTCCAAGAGGACCGGTGGATAAAGTCTCATCAATTCACAGATTGATGTGTGTAGGTAATGTACGCTCTGCAAATCCTCATATGAAAACACCGAGGATTTTCAGTCTCGTTTGGCTTCGGGTTTGACGGCCATGAGAGAGGCAATTTCTTTGTGTATTGCTTCCAAGAGGCCTACAAAATGTTTACATGTACCATAATCTAGATATTTACATATGGCAATTTTAATACGAACTAAACATACAAACTTTAACAAAACGGATTTTTATTTACTTGTGAATAACGAATTTCTATTTACCTATGATTCATCTTGCCAGAATATTTATGTTGCGCTCCTCGACACCTATAGAAGCCTTAAATTCTTCATTAGAATCCAAAAAGGTAGAGAAGAGTTGGGATGTTTGTTTAAGCAAATCCATATGAATTCAGGGACGTCATCATCATTATACTACGTTCCAAGAGAGAAGCTTCAGTATCAACAAGTTGCAACCTCTTCATTTGAATACCGTCAAATGCATCGTCTTCATGATAATTAACAAGAACCATTCTATTTCCCCACACGGTAATTATGTATCCAATCATCAATACTTACAGAAGATTGCTGCAATAAATGATCAATAATGATGATTTATGTCCAACGCCAAAGTTGATGGGCGAAGAGCTCTCAGCAACATCTCTTAGCCAACTTTCATTGTTTGTCATACATATTTGTATCGTTCCCATCGTCTAATTCCATAGTTTCCATGGGACACTTGGCAGTCAAGCATATCATCTAAAACACCACTGTGTAGGTCCACCAAACACTCGGTTTGTACATCTGAAAACCCAAACTCTGTGTGCCAAAGAGACATTGCACTGGAAAACACATGGGTGATTTGAAGCTTGGTTGGGATTTAAAAAATCAACAGGCCAGGCCGTCGCCATGGTTTTGAAAAAAGTTTTATCCAGCAATGAGTTGTACTAATGGAGCTAACCAAAGTTGCAGAACTCGAAAAAGAAAGAAAAACTTATGCGAATCTAAAGGTTGAAGAAAGGTTTATGGGAATCTAATGAGCGGCCATATTTATATTAGTTATTTTGTAAATAAATGTAACAATAAGAAAATGACTTTGTGTTCATTGGATTGGAATTTTCAATTTCATATATCAAAGCTTACGACTTTGTTTTGGAACCGCAAGGAGCGAAGGACACCATGCCTTTGCCTTTAGTGAAAAGAAAAGGTAAAAGAAATTCAATGGAATTCTTATACTACTCCTTGAAGGAGGGTATTGGATATAGGGCGTTCAAATAGCTTTGTATCTATCGGAATTCCATATAAGAAGAAGTGTTTAAATGACAATCTTTATTGCTCAAATGACGATTTCAGTTATTTGGGTATGGCATTTGTTCTGAAAATTGCGAGTTGTGATTGTTGAGATTTGAGAACTACTCAAATTGCAATTTGCAAGCCAGATTTTGGCCGGATTTGGGAAAAATAGGTTAGAACAATGAGGTGATTTGATGGCCCGTTATCCCACGTCGTTGAAGGAGGCCTCTCTTCCTCCATTTTAGCTCTACTTGGTAGTTATTCCTCAAACCGGAGAAATAGGAATACAAGCATCTAGAAGAATTCAACTTAGAGCCAGACAATCTTTTACTGGGAAGAAGTTAAGTCAGAAATCTAGGGTTCACCAGGTAGTCACCAATTGTTGCAGCTGCAAAATTTTCCCAAAATTCAAAATATTTCGGGACCCTCCTCTTGCTTATTTTGGTTTGACTTTTGATTTGGTTTGATGATTCTCCAGAAAGATTATTCCTAATGCCAGAAATGTTTCATTAAATGTTTCAATTTACCTTGCCATCGAACGCATTGTTGAGTATTTGAGTTGGAAGTTTAGTCATTTGCGCTTCCACCATTGCGGGAGAGTGATAAGCAACTAGCTCCGATATTTTTCTCCGATGAACTCTGTCTCAATCGGCTGTCATCTGGTTTTCCATCGGGACGTATTGTCTCTAAGTCTTCCGCAGTGGTGGATGGCGCATCACCTCAATTTTTTCAATTCCGTCGATTTATTTCACCGATCCTTAAAGTTTAAGTTTCCATCGTTGCGGCTTTGAAGAAGGTTGTCTGCCCGGTGGTTTGATTTTGTTTCCCACAGACCCGATGTTTTTGTTCAATTTTTGTCTCCGATTTTGCCAAGTTGCGGAACTGAATGTCTTTTATGTTTCTGCCGTTGCGGCTCCTTATCCTCCTATCACTCCGACGTTTAGTCTTGCGAGCTCCGATGCGTTATTGGCTTCTCCCGGGTGTCTCAGCAGTTCTCCTAGTTGTTTTACCACCCGACGTTGCAGGAGGAGATGTTCTTGTGACCTCCGATCCTTGTGTTTTCGTCGTCCGATGTTTCACCCACCGCATATGGTTGACCATATATGTTTGGGGTCGGGTAAGTCGATTATTCTATTGCTATTTTGGACTGTCATTCTCATTTTCGCTGTGCTGTCATTTTCGATCGAGCCTACCAGGACCCCCGCTGTCAGTGTACCCATGTTCCCAGGTGGCTCAACCATGGAAGCCTAGTAGTCTTCCTCTCGCCAGTTGCGCAGTAGTGTCAGGTAGTCTCTTGTACGCATTATCCCGTTCCATTCGAGCTGAGCGTTTTGATTATTGTTCCACGGTTAGGTTTTCACGACCGTTTTTCCTTGGTCCCCGTCGTTTACATGTATCTATGCTGGGGGCATGTAGCGTAACTGTTAGTGGGGAGTTTTGTGGCCCACGGGGTAGTTTTCCTCCGCGGCCGTTATGATTTTCGACCCTGCACTTGATGGTTGGGAAAATTGGTGCAGACGGCCGTTACGCTGTCTGCACCAGTCTACCCCATTTTTTGATGGGCCGTGTGGGGAAGGTTTTTCATGGCCTCCCTGTAAAATGTTGGACTGGTTTCCCCCACTCAAGTTGCCCACATCCTCAAACCAAGGCCGCGCTTTACCTCGTTGTTTTGAAGCGACCCGGTTCACGGCCGGATTCAAACCCGAGCCGGTCCGGAGTAGCATAGCACCGCACAACCCAAGACTGACCGTAGAATGCATCTGCAGTGTTTTATTGAGGCGCCCCCATTGAGTAACTTGAATAGGTGCTCCTGCCGTCCTACGTAGCGCGGTAGTCATGGCGCCCATAGAGAGCCCGAGGTTTCCTCATTTTAATGTAGACTTCGTTTCCCACTCAAGCTTTGTTAACTGAGTCGATTTCAGTGCTAGACATGAATATTAGCATGAACATATTTGCTTCATTTAATTAACTGTCATCATGTTAAACACATATGAGGTAAAACACTTTACATTGTTATCTCAATCTCTGCAATTTATCCGGAAATAGCCTAACAGTTACAATTTTATACGTGACAGGAAGATTCCTCTGAACTCAGAATGTCTAAGCGACAAAAGAAGAAGGCCAATGTGGTCGAAGAAGATCCCGATGTAGAAGTCATCACCAAGACCGAATATATTTATGAAGATACCAAATGTATAACTGGTGTCGAGCCTGAGTATCAGTGGGGAGACATCTATAGGTTGATCACGCGCCGAGAGGTGCCTGATATAGGCTTTGAGGAAGAAGGCATATATGCCAATATAGAAAGGTCTTCACTGATGAAGATTGCTACAAGACCAGAGCTCTTTCCATGCTCTGAAGTGATTGGGTGGATTCCACCCAGGGCAGATGTAACCACTATGATTCTTGAGAATGTTGACAAACAAGGCTATGATGCCTATAGCCCAGGATATGTAGCCCTGGCCTACCACCTGCCCGAAGCACAAATATTTTTAACTGAATATTGGCTGAGAAACATCAGAATGGAACTCGTTGAGACCCTCAAGAGCATGCTCTTGCCTGGAAGAAACTTTAGAACCAGGCCAACGGGAGAATATGATACTGCGAGCTTAAGGACCCCTTACAGGTTCATTGCCTTAATGCTCAATAGAATTTTTGGAAGAGCTCATGGAAAAAGCTTGAAATTGGAGTGGATGCCAATTATTTTCTATGTCGCGACACAGGGGACCATTTTCAACTGGGCCAACATAGTGTCGAATAGTCTTTCAGCTTGTATGGCCTCAGCTTTGGGAGGAGTGTCCCAAAAGAGGTCAGAATTTTACATGAGCGCCATACTCATTGATTGCATACTGTGCAATCAACCTTTCCTCGGCCTAAGGTGCATTTGGGACCGAGAAAGGATACCTGTCTACTCCGCATACAAGCCACTGTGGGCTCATAAGTACCACAGTCACTATAGAGAGGTTTGTGAACATTTTATCATGCCATTGTATACTCTTATTTTCCTAAAAGAATGTGACTGCATGTCTGAGGAGGCACTGCAGGTGATCGAGGAATATGTTGATTATTACCTGACTGAGCAGGGGCTCTATTTCAGAATGTTTGGAGGCTCCAGAGCACCCTCCCTACTACCCAAATATGCCACAGACTATATAGTTCATAAAGAGGTCATTAGGCAAGTCTTCCTGGATGGAATAGGAAGCTTTTTATTTGAACACAAGAAGGCTGCATATCCTCCTTTGCCTTTCAGGTTGGGGAGTTATAAGTTTACCAGAGTGAAGAAGGCAGATGAATTTGTGGAGGAATTGGAAAAGTTTCATTTTGGTGAAATGCCCTTCCACAGGAATGACTCCCACAACAAGGTTGTTGAGCACTGCAAAGAGGCCAATGTCCACTTTGAATACACCCACCATTGGGACAGAGAAGAGTTCGTCTTCCGCAGCGCATTGAATATAACAGCCTTGAGGAAAAGGTTCAAAAAGAAGATTACCACCAAAGTTGGAAAGGGGTAGGATGAGCAAGAAAAGGACGAGAAGGAAACCAGGAAAAGAAATGAAGAAGCCCACAGGTTAGCCCAAGAAGCCGAGGGGTGGCTGAAGGGAGAAGAAGAAGAGAAAAGAAGAGCTGCACAAGAGGCAGCCAGAAAAGCAGAAGAAGACGCCAGACTTGAAGAAGAAGAAAGAAAAAGGAAGCTAGATGAGGAGCTTCAGAAACAAGAGGCAGAGACGATGAAGCTGACCCAGATAGCGACAGAACAGTCAGCCTCTGACATAGCTGACATTCAGACCCAGGACGTGGAGAACCCCAATGTGCAGGACCCAGAAGTACCTACTATCAGCACACCTGGACAATCTATGGTTCCCACACTTAGACTGGTACCCTTTTAACAGAAGATAGGGGAAGAAGTCCCTGATTTTAATACTATCTTCTATGACAAGGAAAGAAAAAGGATAGTGAAAAGAACTGAAAATAAGGTTGAAACAGGGGGTCTGTTCGGGAAGATGATAAGTGATACGACCATTGTATACGGAACAGACCGAGCTCCCAGATTCCTATTAGAGCAAGGGCTGCATTGATCCATGCCATAGAGGACAATGTAGATAAGATAATGACTGATCTAGAGCAGTCTAAAAAGTCTTCTTCTCAACTAAAAGACACACTAAGAAAGGAAAGAGAAGAAAACAACAAGTTGAAGAGAAAATTTGAAGATGTGCAAAATGAGATAAAGTCTTCAAAGGCTGAATTGCAGGTTCTCCAAGCAGAAAGAAGATCTATGGAGACCTCCCAGGAGTGTCTCGAGAGAATACAACAAGAATATCAGGAGTTAAGGGCAGAGAAGGAACAACTTCTAGGAAAGATAGAGGATCTAGAGCTGCAAAAGACCACCTTGGAGGCAAATGAGAGGCAATCTTAGGAACAAGAGACAAAACTTCAAGAGAAGATTACATCTCTAACAGCAGCTTTGGAGGAAGCTAAAGAACAACAGGTTAATCTCCAAACTTTTAAGGAACATGTGCTGGCACAAAAGGCCAAGATGCTCCAGCTGCAGATGGCCATAGAAGATGAGAGATGCAGGGTTTTGCAAATAGATGGTCGGTTGGAGGAGATTTTGGAGACCTCCTCATATCTTGTTGATAGATCCCAGGACATCCTAGAAGTCCTAACAGCAAGGATGGCAAGGCTAGAGGACAATGACGAAGTTCCTACAGAGCTGCCCTCGAAAGATCGACAGACCCTTAAGCAGGATTACGACTTACTGGAGTTTGGTATTAACACAATCGAGGAATTCAAAAAGGCTATTAGAAAGATGAAAGGAGCATGTACAGAATTCTTTAGAAGGCTCCTGATTACCTATAACCGGTGCCAAGTAGAAGCTGAGCAGAGACTGGATGCTTTTCCGGACCACAACTTGTTTGTGGAAATTTTGCAAAAAAGGTACCAAGAAGAGGAAAGCAAAATACAACACATTAAAGCTCTCGATGACCGGACCTTAAGGAATGAGGTAGATCATTCCGCAGTCAGTGTGTAGCTATTAGAAGGTCAGCTTCATTTGAGTGCAGCTAGAATTGAAGCCATCAAGAAACAGGCTGCAAAGTTCGAGATAAATATTCATTTTTTGGAACCTTATGAGTTTGAAGGCCTCGCCTCAGAGGCTTTAGCTTGGAAGAAATTTATAAATGCCCAAGCGGGACCCTCCTCGTGAATATTGGTTCATTTTTTGTAATATGTTGTAATTTTGTAAGCACTTAGTGAAAGCAAAGTCTTGGAAGGCGAAAAGTTGGGGAAGCCCAAGAGCTATTCATAGGCAGCCCAACAGTCTTATTCTTTTTGTATAAATATAAAGGACTTAGAAGAACAAGAGGCTTTTTCCCAGTAAGACAAGCAAGGAGATATTGTAAGAAGAACTACTTTTTTTTGCAATAAAGAATTATTGTTTGCCTGTCGGATAAATTTTGGTGGGACTTCAAATGTTATGCTATGGATTGGTGGAAGATGAACTATTTCATTTTTCAGTTTTTTCCATTAACTGTGAGATCATTCTAACTCTTAGGGCCTATGTTCTTGTTTGAATGATTTCTGGTTTATTCTGTGAAATTACCACCATGAGTAATGAATGTTGTTCATAAGCAATTAGCTATATGATTGTTTGAATATCTTTAATAGTTCATGTGTTGTGTGAAGGAATATCAGTTATCTGTAATTTTGTCTTTATAATGCATGTACAATATACATTACTCATTGATAAGTTACACTTCGGCTCCCCGGGGATAGGTAGATAGTTAGATTTACTTTATTTCTGTGTATGTGATTTAGATGCTTGTGAGTTCTAAGACGAAAGGTAAGAACCTGCGCATCACTGTGTGACTACTCCTTGCATCCTTTATCACCTTCCATGTTAATTAGGCATGTGCATATCATACTTTAAGTCAAAATACAAAAACATATACGATGGATGAGGCCGCAACCGGTAAACCCTTTTAGTTTTGTTACTTGACCTACGGTAGTCAGACCGCAAGCCGGATGGATTTCCTACACCAAACAGTCATGGGCTAGTTGGGAACGTTGACTGGGGAGAATCCCCTGCTGTTGCCGCCTGCGAATTTCCAGGCCTCAACAGTTTTTAGCACTAGAAGGAGGGCCGCCAGTGCATGGATGGCCAAGGAAACCTATTTTCCCAAGATTACCCCACCAGCAATATTTTGGAAGAACTTGTAGAAGCAGACTTACAGGTTTTGGTTCCACCTTTGAAGTAAGTAAGCCCAGTTTCACCTTACATTGCTCCTTACTCAGATTCTTGTTCTCTCACCTTTGCTCATGGCTGGTATAAATGTGAATCATCCCAACCCACCATCGGCTTGGAAAGCTAGATCACCTTTGAACCTAACACCTCCATTGCATAACCTACCTCAAGCTTTTGAGAAGTTGCTGCCTAAGTTTGATCCCGATGAAAAGATTGTTGTGGATGACCACTTGCAAAGCTTCTATTTAGCAATAGAAGGGTTAAGGGCTGGGGAGTACGAGGATGTTGTCCGTAGATTGTTGCCGCATACCCTTAAAGGAGTAGTAGCATCCTGTTCCCAATTGGGACACCTTCGAAAGGATTTTCAGAACTAAATACGCAGCCCAAAAGACACATGCATCACTAATGAAAGGTCTTGTTTAAAAAAAAAAAATGAGAAGGTACATTATTTCACTCAAAGGTTTTCAACATACCTCAAGAACTTTTCTGAAACTGACAGACCCTCAGACAAGGTCTTAATTGAATATTATACCTCAGCCCTGGGACCTGAGCTGGCCATGTTTGCCAAAATGAAGGCCAGACCTACATTGGCAGAGACTTATGAAGAGGCAGAAAGGGTAGAGGCTGAAAGGGAAAGTATAGAAGATTATCCTGAGCTACCTGAGGAAAAAACTACCGGGAGAAGAGCCTTATTACTGTCTAAACATAAAGAGGAGCAATCACATGATTTTGAGGGAATGCTAAAAATGATTCAAAAACTCTCCAACCGAATAATAGATCTGGAGAAAGAAATGGAAGTTCAGAAAACTTATAAACCCTACTACCAAAAAAGGGAGGATAACAACCAATTGAAAATCCCTCCACCTAATTCAGCATCAATGAATATAACAAAGGGAGGGGGGGGACAATTTCTGCACTTTTCACCAACAACCTCATTCTGAAAAAAATTGTCCTCAATGGTTAAATTCGATGACATTAGTAATGAACCAACTCTTGGATTCTAAATTGAAAAAAGACATCAAGGGAAAAGAAAATATTAATAAGACCATAGAGAAACAAGAAGAGGATACCATGTTCTTATGGGACAGTGTCTCGCTTTTCGATACAGAAGGAAGCATTCTTAAAATCGAAAACATACCAACAGCAACAAAAGACATGGATCTGATAATTAAAGACCATGCAACAATTTCAAAGATTAAGAAGTTGCAAAAGAATGTCAAGAGACAGATAAATGACAATGTTAAAGATGAAACACCCGAAGTCACTACTGTCAACCAGGAAATAGAGAAAACCGACAAACAGGCCAAGATTATGGAAGGACAAGTAGATGTTAACAAAGAAAACACTGAAAAAATTGAGGAGCCTGAAAACCAACCGGGGGAAGAAGACATCGAACCAAGTTGGGAAGAAAAAGCTAAAACCCCACCTTTTCTTTTGACTCTAGAAATACTGAATCATAACGTGCATAATTGCTTGGTAGATTCTAGATCATCAGTAAATGTTATGCCATTCGAAGTCTGCAAAAAGATTAATGGGCAGCCAAAGCCTACAGCCTGGGAGGTAGTGCAAATGGACAGAACAAGTGTCAAAGTAGTGGGAGAAATGAAGAATGTTCTCATACGCTTATCTGCAAATAACAAGATTTGTCAATTTATTGACATTATGGTGGCGGACATACCGGATGGATATGGGCTTATTCTGAACTGAGATTGGTCTACCAGGTTAAAAGGTTATTTTGCTTCGGACTGGTCTCATTTATGGTTACCTCATAAGGGTACCCCAAACCAGATTAAAATTTTGAGAGAACCTTACATGAAACATACCATCACTAAGCTGGGGGAAGGAAATGAATCTGTTGATTCTGTCCTGGGAAATTATCTAACAGAGCTCGAATTAAGACATCATACCTCAGGAAAGGCCAGTTCTAGGATTAACGCTCAGTCTGAGATCCTTCAACTTCCTCAGGTTGATAAGGATGATTGTAGACTAGTAGACATGGTTTCGATTTCAAAAATAACACAATTAGACCATGGATAGGTTTTGATCTACACTACAGCCTAGCCCTTTCACTCGTTAGATTGAAGAATTTTTAAGGGTGGGCACACAATTTTCTTTTTCGTTTTGTACATAAATAAATGGATGTTGTTTTCCTTTTTGGTTTAATGCTTCGATGCTGTTTTCTTTTGGTTTAAAGCTTTGTTGCTAGTTATTTTGGTTTTGAATAAAGAGGCAAACTTTTGGTTGCAATGGAAACATCAGGGTTCTTAATTAACTGAAATCTTGGGCAAGAGACTCTGCGTTTAACCAATAGAATGTCTTCTAGTAGGAAGTGTTCCTAATTGGCCATGCATTCATTGAAGTCCTACTTAACCCCTTGTAAATAAATCAAAATTCAAAGGTCTGGAATACTATTTTGAGGCTCCATCCATTTCACATTTAAAATGTCCAAGGGAGTGATGGCGAAGGACCCACGGAGAGGAAGCAAGGTAAACACTTTACTATATATAAATGATCCCATGCCATGATTTCAGAAAGCCTAAAGGCCATCAAGAGTCAGAACTCCTTAAAGAAACAATCCATATCAAAGCAAAGTATCGGAAACATGACTTTCAAATTGCCAAAATTTCCTCTCCGTCCGTGAGATGAAAAGTAAATTCTTCTCTCACACAAAAGGACACTATGGATAGAGGAGCCTGGATAAAATTTAGAAAGAAAGGCAGATGGAGGACTCAAAAGAACTAAAGTTCAAATGGCACAAAAGTGCAATGGCATGGGAATGAGGAACAAAGGGGATAGTGCTGTTTAACATATGTTACAATCCTGTGGTGTCCAAGCTAGAAACTACCTAAGGACAGGGGTAAAATAAATCTCACTTATTAGGCCTGAAAAGAGTTATTCAAATTGGCAAATATTTTGAGTATCTCAATACCCGAAGAATGGACTGCTTCTCAATGATTTAAATGCATGGGTTAGCCAACTTAGGAATACAAGCATCTAGAAGAATTCAACTTAGAGCCAGACAGTCTTTTACTGGGAAGAAGTTAAGTCAGAAATCTGGGGTTCACCAGGTAGTCACCAATTGTTGCAGCTGCAAAATTTTCCCAAAATTCAAAATATTTCGGGACCCTCCTCTTGCTTATTTTGGTTTGACTTTTGATTTGGTTTGATGATTCTCCAGAAAGATTATTCCTAATGCCAGAAATGTTTCATTAAATGTTTCAATTCACCTTGCCATCGAACGCATTGTTGAGTATTTGAGTCGGAAGTTTAGTTATTTGCGCTTCCACCGTTGCGGGAGAGTGATAAGCAACTAGCTCCGATATTTTTCTCCGATGAACTCTATCTCAATCGGCTGTCATCTGGTTTTCCATCGGGACGTATTGTCTCTAAGTCTTCCGCAGTGGTGGATGGCGCATCACCTCAATTTTTTCGATTCCGTCGATTTATTTCACCGATCCTTAAAGTTTAAGTTTTCGTCGTTGCGGCTTTGAAGAAGGTTGTCTGCCCGGTGGTTTGATTTTGTTTCCCACAGACCCGATGTTTTTGTTCAATTTTTGTCTCCGATTTTGCCAAGTTGCGGAACTGAATGTCTTTTACGTTTCCGTCATTGCGGCTCCTTATCCTCCTATCGCTCTGACGTTTAGTCTTGCGAGCTTCGATGCGTTATTGGCTTCTCCCGGGTGTCTCGACAGTTCTCCTAGTTGTTTTACCACCCGAAGTTGCGGGAGGAGATGTTCTTGTGACCTCCAATCCTTGTGTTTTCGCCATCCGATGTTTCACCCGCCACTTATGGTTGACCATATATGTTTGGGGTCGGGTAAGTCGATTATTCTATTTCTATTTTGGACTGTCATTGTCATTTTCGCTGTGCTGTCATTTTCGATCGAGCCTACCAGGACCCCCGCTGTCGGTGTACCCGCGTTCCCAGGTGGCTCAACTGTGGAAGCCTAGCAGTCTTCCTCCCGCCAGTTGTACAGCAGTGCCAGGTAGGCTCTTGTACACATTATCCCGTTCCGTTCAAGCTGAGCATTTTGATTATTATTCCACGGTTAGGTTTTCGCGACCGTTTTTCCTTGGTCCCCGTCGTTTACATGTATATATGCTGGGGGCGTGTAGTGTAACTGTCAGTGGGGATTTTTGTGGCCCACGGGGTATTTTTCCTCCACGGCCGTTATGATTTTCGACCCTGCACTTGATGGTTGGGGAAATTGGTGCAGACAACCGTTACGCTGTCTGCACCAGTCTGCCCCATTTTTTGATGGGCCGTGCGGGGAAGGTTTTTCATGGCCTCCCTATAAAATGTTGGACTAGTTTCCCCCACTCAGGTTTCCCACATCCTCAAACCAAGGCCGCTCTTTACCTCACTGTTTCGAAGCGACCTGGTTCACGACCGGATTCGAACCCGAGCCGGTCCGGAGTAGCATAGCACCGCACAACCCAAGACTGACCGTAGAATGCATCTGCAGTGTTTTATTGAGGCACCCCCATTGAGTAAATTGAATAGGTGCTCCTGCCATCCTACGTAGCACGGTAGTCATGGCGCCCATAGAGAGCCCGAGGTTTCCTCATTTTAATGTAGACTTCGTTTCCCACTCAAGCTTTGTTAACTGAGCCGATTTCAATGCTAGACAGGAATATTAGCATGAACATATTTGCTTCATTTAATTAACTGTCATCATGTTAAACTCAGATGAGGTAAAACACTTTACATTGTTATCACAATCTCTGCAATTTATCCAGAAATAGCCTAACAATTACAATTTTATACATGACAGAAGATTCCTTCGAACTCATAATGTCTAAGCAGCAAAAGAAGAAGGCCCCTGTGGTCGAAGAAGATCTCGACGTAGAAGTCATCACCAAGACTGAATATATTTATGAAGATACCAAATGTATAACTGGTGTCAAGCCTGAGTATCAGTGGGGAGACATCTACAGGTTGATCACGCGCCGAGAGGTGCCTGATATAGGCTTTGAGGAAGAAGGCATATATGCCAATATAGAAAGGTCTTCACTGATGAAGATTGCTACAAGACCAGAGCTCTTTCCATGCTCTAAAGTGATTGGGTGGATTCTTCCCAGGGCAGATGTAACCACTATGATTCTTGAGAATGTTGACAAACAAGGCTATGCTACCTATAGCCCAGGATATGTAGCCCTGGACTACCACCTGCCCGAAGCACAAATATTTTTAATTGAAGATTGGCTAAGAAACATCAGAATGGACCTCGTTGAGACCCTCAAGAGGATGCTCTTTCCTAGAAGAAACTTTAGAACTAATCCAACGGGAGAATATGATACTGCGAGCTTAAGGACCCCTTACAGGTTCATTGCCTTAATGCTCAACAGAATTTTCGGAAGAGCTCATGGCAAAAGCTTCAAATTGGAGTGGATGTCGATTATTTTTTATGTCGCGACACAGGGGACCATTTTCAACTGGGCCAACATAGTGTCGAATAGTCTTTCAGCTTGTATGGCCTCAGCTTTGGGAGGAGTGTCCCAAAAGAGGTCAGAATTTTACATGAGCGCCATACTCATTGATTGCATACTGTGCAATCAACCTTTCCCTAGCCTAAGGTGCATTTGGGACCGAGAAAGGATACCTGTCTACTCCGCATACAAGCCACTGTGGGCTCATAAGTACCACAATCACTACAGAGAGGTCCGTGAACATTTTATCATGCCATTGTATACTCTTATTTTCCTGAAAGAATGTGACTGGATGTCTGAGGAGGCACTAC
>LPNX010023323.1:86587-115138 GCA_001517045.1 Pseudotsuga menziesii | reverse complement strand
TTTCAGGTTGGGGAGTTATAAGTTTACCAGAGTGAAGAAGGCAGATGAATTTGTGGAGGAATTGGAAAAGTTTCATTTTGGTGAAATTCCCTTCCACAGGAATGACTCCCACAACAAGGTTGCTGAGCACTGCAAAGAGGCCAATGTCCACTTTGAATACACCCACCATTGGGACAGAGAAGAGTCCGTCTTCCGCAGTGCATTGAATATAACAGCCTTGAGGAAAAGGTTCAAAAAGAAGATCACCACCAAAGGTGGAAAGGGGCAGGATGAGCAAGCAAAGGCCGAGGAGGAAACCAGGAAAAGAAACGAAGAAGCCTAAAGGTTAGCCCAAGAAGCCGAGGGGTGGCTGAAGGGAGAAGAAGAAGAGAAAAGAAGAGTTGCACAAGAGGCATCTAGAAAATCGGAAGAAGACGCTAGACTTGAAGAAGAAGAAAGAAAAAGGAAGCTAGATGAGGAGCTTCAGAAACAGGAGGCATAGAGGATGAAGCTGACCCAGACAACGACAGAATAGTCAGCCTCTTACATAACTGACATTCAGACCCAGGACGTGGAGAACCCCGATGTGCAAGACCCAGAAGTACCTACTATCAGCACACCTGGACAGTCTATGGTTCCCACACTTAGACTGGTCCCTTTTGAACATAAGATAGGGGAATAAGTCCCTGATTTTATTACTATATTCTATGACAAGGAAAGAAAAAGGATAGTGAAAAGAACTGAAAAGAAGGTTGAAACAGGGGGTCTGTCCGGGAAGATGATAACTGATACGACCATTGTATACGGAACAAACCGAGATCCCAGATTCACTATTAGAGCAGGGGATGCATTGATCCATGCCACAGAGGACAATGTAGATAAGATAATGACTGATCTAGAGCAGTCTAAGAAGTATTCTTCTCAACTAAAAGACACACTAAGAAAGGAAAGAGAAGGAAACAACAAGTTGAAGAGAAAATTTGAAGATGTGCAAAAGGAGATAAAGTCTTCAAAGGCTGAATTGCAGGTTCTCCAAGCAGAAAGAAGATCTATGGAGACCTCCCAGGAGTGTCTCGAGAGAATACAACAAGAATATCAAGAGTTAAGGGTGGACAAGGAACAGCTGCTAGGAAAGATAGAGGATCTAGAGCTGCAAAAGACCACCTTGGAGGCGAATGAGAGGCAATCTCCGGAACAAGAGACAAAACTTCAAGAGAAGATTACATCTCTGAAAACAGCTTTGGAGGAAGCTAAAGAACAACAGGTTAATCTCCAACCTTTTAAGGAACATGTGTTGGCACAAAAGGCCAAGATGCTCCAGCTGCAGACGACCATAGAAGATGAGAGATGCAGGGTTTTGCAAATAGATGGTCGGTTGGAGGAGATTTTGGAGACCTCCTCGTATTTTGTTGATAAATCTCAGGACATCCTGGAAGTCCTGACAGCAAGGATGGCAAGGCTAGAGGACAATGACAAAGTTCCTGTAGAGCTTCCCTCGAAAGATCGACAGACCCTTAAGCAGGGTTACGACTTACTGGAGTTTGCTATTAACACGGCCGAGGAATTCAAAAAGGCTGTTAGAAAGACGAAAGGAGCATGTACAGAATTCTTCAGAAGGCTCCTGATTACCTATAACTGGTGCCAAGTAGAAGCTGAGCAGAGACTGGATGCTTTTTCGGACCACAACTTGTTTGTGGAAATTTTGCAGAAAAGGTACCAAGAAGAGGAAAGCAAAATACATCACATTAAAGCTCTGGATGACCAGACCTTAAGGAATGAGGTAGATCATTTCGCAGTCAGTGTGCAGCTATTAGAAGATCAGCTTCGTTTGAGTGCAGCCAGAATTGAAGCCATCAAGAACCAGGCTGCAAAGTTTGAGATAAATATTCGTTTCTTGGAACCTTCTGAGTTTGAAGGCCTCGCCCCAGAGGCTTTAGCTTGGAAGAAATTTCTAAATGCCCAAGCAGGACCCTCCTCGTGAATATTGGTTCATTTTTTGTAATATGTTGTAATTTTGTAAGCACTTAGTGAAAGCAAAGTCTTGGAAGGCGAAAAGTTGGGGAATCCCAAGAGCTATTCGTAGGCAGCCCAACAGTATTATTCTTTTTGTATAAATATAAAGGACTTAGAAGAACAAGAGGCTTTTTCCCAGTAAGACAAGTAAGGAGATATTGTAAGAAGAACTACTTTTTTTTGCAATAAAGAATTATTGTTTGCCTGTCGGAGAAAGTTTGGTGGGACATTCAAATTTTGTGCTATGGATTGGTGGAAGATGAACTATTTCGTTTTTCAGTTTTTTCCATTAACTATGAGATCGTTCTAACTCTTAGGGCCTATGTTCTTGTTTGAATGATTTCTGGTTTATTCTGTGAAATTACCACCATGAGTAATGAATGCTGTTCATAAGCAATTAGCTATCTGATTGTCTAAATATCTTTAATAGTTCATGTGTTGTGTGAAGGAATATCAGCTATCTGTAATTTCTCTTTATAATGCATGTACAATATACATTACCCATTGATAAGTTACATTTCGGCTCCCCGGGGATAGGTAGATAGTTAGATTTACTTTATTTCTGTGTATGTGATTTAGATGCTTGTGAGTTCTAAGATGAAAGGTAAGAACCTGTGCATCACTTTGCGACTTCTCCTTGCATCCTTTATCACCTTACATGTTAATTAGGCACGTGCATATCATACTTTAAGTCAAAATACAAAAACATATACGGTGGACCGGGCTGCAACTGGTAAACCCTTTTAGTTTTGTTACTTGACCTACGGTAGCCGGACCGCAAACCGGACGGATTCCCTACACCTAACAGTCACGGGTTAGTTGGGAACGTTGACTGGGGAGAATCCCCTGCTATTGCCGCCTGCGAATTTCCAGGCCTCAACACCACCTTAATAAGCATGGGAGTAAAATCCAACCTTGATAGGCCTGGGAGTAGTATGAGGTACCTTGGAAACATATCTTAAGAAATAGATTTATTTAATGTCCATGGTACCATAGCGGTGATGTAGCAAACGAAACAAATTGTGGATGCCATTTGGGATTGGACTTGTACCGATCGCGAATGATGCAATGGGATAGGAAACGTTCACGATGGGGTGCCTGCCCCAGCTTGTTGCTTGTATCTTTTCCTGGATACAAAACCATAATTGTAAGCATTTTACCCAGTAGCCATGATTATCTTCAAACGGTCTTGTCGGCTATTGATGCCTTAAATAGTGAAATATTCCATGAATGAATGAAGTTGGATGTTCATTTTCCACATGCTTCATCTCCCACTCAGACCTAGTTTGCATGTTATTTCTATTCATGCTTCATTGGTATGCATGTTCTTTATCTTCATTGTTTTGAAGAATAGAAAATGGATCAATATGTTTTCCAAAAGATGAATGGATCATAGGAAAACCCCAAAGATCATAGTATGACGCATGTACATAATGGCATCCATGCCATGTGTGATGGTGGAAATTGAATGAAAAGGGTACATATTTTGCATGGCCAATGGATTTCCTAAATAGGGCACATGGAGTGTCTCTTGTTTTCTGATAAGTTTTGGTTGTGATATTTTTTTCAATGATTATATGTTGATATGAATTTAGATATTATCTCATATTTTGGACTTGCTTGAGCGGATCAACAAGATTAACCTAAGTGTAACAGGTGTACGGAACGGATTCATTTCATGGTCGTCTTATATTGTTATGCTTAAATGCATCTTGATTAAGATTTAAATAAGCTTCAGTTAAAGGGTGGTTAAAGAAAAGGGTAAAATTTTGTTTTTGTTTTCTCATATTGGTTTTTTTTATTATTAAATAGTGTGTGTTTTGTGCTTATATTCATTCTAAGAATCTAATATGAATAATGGATATAAAATTATATATTTTAGTCTTTGTTTAACATCCAGTTATCTTCACAAAACTAAGTGGTTGGTTGTGTCTATCGGCATTCACCGACCACTTTACTTGTGGTTGTGCTAGTATGTAAGTGTGGAGAAATTCTACCTTTCACGAATATTTCACTATCTATTGTTGACTTGGTGAAATGTGTAGTGGGAGATTGATTGATTGTTGGAGCTAAGTGGGTGAGCTAAGGATTCACGGTGTAAAGTCGGTGAGTGTGCTAAATGAGTTTCGTAATAAATCATAACACAAGTGAGCACAATGTGTATGGGTGAAACATTCAAAGAAATTAGTGTGTCGGATGCTAAAATGATGAAGAGCACAGAGGGACATGTCGAGAAACACGTAGAGTGAGAGTGTGTGGAAGAAATGTGCATCAAAAGAAGAGAGTACATAATAAATTTTGAGTGCACAAAGTATACCTTAGGTGCATGGTAGATGCATGACAATGAAAGTGCATTGTAGTGAGTGTGTCACAAAGGGAGCTAAAGAGAGCCAAAGAAATTTGAATCAACATATATGCGTTCAAGTAGTGAGATGACATTTGAAACTTGACGTAAGATTTACTTAAATAGTTGAGGAAGTAACTAATGTATTCATGGATTTAAATTTTAAAAAAAAGCATTTACCAATGTTGCTTGCAGTTATAATTAGAGTCAAATTTGATAACTCTAAGTATATACATATGTATAATTTCTCTTATGACAAATTAATGGACATCTCATTTTACTTGCCATCGATTACATTGGTTTCTATTTATTACTTTGATTCCTATTTATTGTTTATTATTATTTACACTATAATTTCCATAGATTCACTATACTTGCTTTCAACACATAAACTTACATTATCTACATAGAGACAACTTTCTTTCATTTTAGACATACTAGAGTTTTTTTTTTGCATTTCATTTCCTCCACTTCAGGGGTATGCTAGTTAATCTAAGGCAAGACTATTTGTGAATTCATATAAATCAAGACATCAAGTCTAATGGTCCATGTATACCTCCAACAACAAAAAATACAAAACGGCTCCTTACTTCCAACCAAAAAAATTACAAAATGGTTCCATATAAGTACTTAAAGGTCAAATTTGGTTTTCTTATATGACATGAATTTTAAATAATGCTAATAATGTTAGTCTAATATAGGAGCAAGAGGTATCTCTCTATGTACAAATTAGTTGTGGATAAGGTGCATTGTTAAGGCACTCATTGTGATGTTATGGGTTCAATCCTCTAATAGCATGTGTACTCATGTAAGGGTAATATGGGTACACCTAAGGGTATAATGGCAACAAACAGGAATCAAACCCGTATCACATGAGTACGAGCACCATCCCATTTATCGATTTGTATAGAAAAAAACAATATAAAAATGAAAGGCGGTAACAATGTAAATCTAACATAGAAACAAGAAGTGACCCTCACACTTATACCAAAACTATTTGTTAACATCAAGTCTAATGGTCAATGTATACCCAACAAAAATATAAATGGGATTCTTACTTCAATATAATTACTTTGATATCATATTTGACTCTCTTATATGACATGAATTTTGAATAATGACAACAATGTCAGCCTAGCATAGGAGCAAGAGGTCGTAGAAATTAGTTGGTAATAATGGCCCTCACATTTATACCATTTATGTAAATGATGTGGGCAAGATTTGTGATTTAAGAAGCATCGTCTCTTGATTGTTCTCGTATTGTTTATTGTATATACATATCAAAAGTAGAACTCGCGTCCTGTTTGTTGTATATATTTATCAAAGTTAGAGATGTGTTTTAATTAGCATACCCCCAAAGCGGGGGAAATGAAACACTAAGAAGAACTTCGATATGTTGTAAAATGAGAGAAATTTGTGTGTACATAGACAATGTAATTTTATGTGCTTGAAAACAAGTCTAACTAATTTATGGTAGGGATAGTAGTCAATGAAATTGAAAGGAAAACTTTGTTCCAAGTACTAATAAGCAATAAATACAAACTCGTGTAATCAATGGAAAGTAAAATTAATTGTATATTAATGTGTCATACGAAAACGAATACATATGTGAGTAAAACAATAAAGAATTAAGTAGTGATCAATTTTGGCTCTACATATATTGGAAATCAACATTGGTATTTTCATTTTATAGGGAGAGTGGAGGGATTGAGGGTTTCAATTTTAAGTTTGGAAGGGACAGAGAATGAAGGAATGCCTCTTCCTTTAGTGCGACATATGAAGTGTGTTCCATCTTTGCATAACATTCGAATGAGAACAATGGTGCAATTCACATTCCTTCTAATGGTGTAATGTGTGATATTTCTGTGAAGGTCAATCCTTGATGTTCAATGTTACCAATGTTAATAGTTGTTCATGTTAATGTCAATCCTTGGGATTTATGGATAGTCAATACCCAAGCCATCTTGATGGGGATTTGTTTCTTATTACTTCGATTTATGGGTGGAATTGGTATGTTCTTTAGTTGAGACTAGTCCCATGAGGCCCAATGTAAATATCAAATGTCATGACAACATATGTTGGTAACTTAGGAGGGTTAGATCCAAGTGTGTATACAATTTGCATGACCACTTTGAGTGCACCTTTACTAATCCTAATTGGACCCATAAATTAACCGGTTTCCCTACACCTAGCAATATTTGTTTTTCAGTAATTAATGGTCATCATCTTAACCATCATCTTTACATTTTGGTTTGGTTGTCAATGCTATAATAGTATCATTAGCAATCCACATAATTGCAAAGTAAGGGATCATGAGGCTAGTTTAAGGGAACACAATACCAATTAAGCTCGTGTTGAAGGAATCAAGGATAAAATCAAAGAGGTCATAAGGTGATAAAGGAATCCCTTGACTCCATCGAAAGGGAATCTATGTTCCTACCTTTCTCACACTCTCTATAAAAATAGGGTTTCTAAACATGTCTTCAATTTTTTTTGTAAAGACTTTACCTTCATTGTTTGAGTACTAATTAGCATTTAAAAACATGCACTCAAGTATTATCATGGAGGAATATTGCTTTTAATAAAATATCATTGGGTTGAACTAACCACAACTACAAAAATCAAAGAAACCCTTGATAGTTTACTTTCATTAAAGGATCTGTGGATTGAACTAGCTAGTACTAAGGAAATCAAAGCAACCCATAAAGAAGTAATGAAAAAAGGTAAATGAAAGAAACCCATTGAAAAGAAGTAATGAAGGAAGGTGCATGCTATGCAAAACCTTTATATACATGTTTATACCATTTAGGTGAATGTATCTCTTAATTAAGTTAATTTTTATTGAATATTTCTGTAACACCGGATTTAAAAAAAAATGATTGTTAGAAAGTAGTATTATTTTTCTAACACAACTTAAAAAACATTAGAAGTCACTTAACTTATCTTAATTATTTACATAAATATTTATAAATATTATTGTAGCACTCATCACCTCACTTAAACCTTTTTAGATGCTTCTTTAAAACTAAGGGAGTAGGATATGAGTGGAACGCCAATTTATTTTGTGGTATACCACCCAAGTTGATATGGTCAACATTAACACGTCCAAATCAAAGCACCTAACATCTTCAAGATATTAATAGGCTAAACGTTTAATAGATCCTTCCTCCATCGAACAAAGTGCCATGTCGAGGTTGGATGGGGCAAGCCTGCTTTTCACACACTTGCTCGCTTTTGTCCCACAAAGAGTGGGGTAGAGGTGGCACCAAGGGATGGCATGTTGCGTCTTGCTTGACTAATGCACATTAGCCCTTCACTATTTTTCCATTCTGAACTGACATTACATTTAGTAGGAGTAAGTAAGCCCTTGGGAAGGCATAAGTGAATGGAGTGGTGGGGAGAGATTAAGAGCTAATCATTGAGTTGCAGAGTATTTAATGGGGCTGCAGCAGGCTTGCTGGCAGTTGGATCTTAAGCTGCTCAAAATCCAACGGTCAGCAAGCATGCCGCAACCGCATTAAATACTTTGCAGCTCAATGGATAGCTCTTATCATGGGGAGAGGGCCAATGAAACGGGAACCCACCTCCATCCAGTTGAGCCTTTATTGCTTGCTTGAAACAGTATTTCTTGTCGTAAGGGTTTACACTATCTGATAAGATGGAGAGCGTTAATTTACATGGATCATGTAGTCAAGGAGGGAAACACAATGTTCGAGGCTTTAAATTTAATTGGAAGATAATTGGGTTATCGCTACTGCTTGATTGTTTCATATTTTAATTGTAACTTATTTCCTCGCTTGACCAAGTTAGTTTGACCATACTGCGCCTCTTTTCAATCCAAATAGCACAACCATCGTCTAAGCTAGAGTCTTATGCCACCGCTGTAGTGCCAATGGAGAGTAAAATTGTTTTGTAGTTTCATCCCCCATTGTCAAGGTTTATCGTATAAAAGTTCAGTCTACGTGCGCAATCATGGAGAAGGTTAGAGGTTACAAGTCCATAGATGTGAGAAGTAAGGAATCCTTGGCCAGAGAGATTGTCGTCCCGTGGGTGGAGGTTATGGGATATTGTCGTTATTATGATTCCGAGGTATTAACCATAAAGATTTTCAGCTACACTAATTTTCGCACTCCATACTGTAATCAATTAACTGGCTTGAGCTTCAATTTTTTTTTAAACGAATCATGTTGGCTTTGATCCATTTAAATAAGAATTATTTAAACTGAGAAATAGTCTAAAACAATGTTGTCCAGTCTTCCAAGGTTGGTGTAGCATTGTGGATGTTTGTCAATAACTGTCAGAAATGAAGTTGGGTGGCATCAATGCCTCTTTGATAGAAGAATGTTTCCAAAATGACAATAGTGGCAAAGTCTGTCCACAAACACTTCCTCATAGTTTCTCCTGCATATAGAGGTTTGTCCATCATAGGTGGAAGTTAGCCCAAATCACCAACAAGAATTATTGAATGATTGACGACTCAACAATTGTTTTGTTCTAGAAAACACTCACTCAAGCAACTTGCATACTGCACAAACAATTTAGGTCCTATGAGGCTCATCTCATCAATAAAAATGTCTTGAATATGGTTCATCTCTTCTTGGAACACCGATAGGGCCTGCCTTGTATGAAGAGAAATTATTGATAAGCTTTATGCTATATTTAATTTATACTTTGAAATAACTCCTTTTGGAAGTTGAAATTTCTACAAGCTTGCAACACAAGCACATTGTTTCATTAATTGGTTAATGTGTTGAAGAGAAAAAATATTTTTTCATCTACAACTTGTTACTCAAAGGAACTCTAGAAGAGAACCATTTATGGTATATACCATGTTGGTTGTCGTGCATTTATTATAACATGGGAGATTTTTAGCATTTTTTCAGTGCTAAGTTTAGTTCACAATTCTGAGGAAACGTTGTGTTACAAGAGAAAATGATAAGCCACTGGTCCATTGAAAAGAATTACCTATGAACAAATCGTAAATAGAGAATATTCTAAATCCATCTTAACCTTGGATCTATTAAACACCAAGAGGTATAAAAAAAAAAGTGCAAACCTCTCCGTGCTTAAAAGATCGTGGTAAAACTGGATCTATGCTAGTATTTGTTTATTTATATTTTTTTTATGTTACATCTTTTGAACTTTCTTTCCATTAGATGTTGAACATCAATTTTTCTCTCATAGGTAGATCTCTCCCACTCTGGGCTGTAAGAAACACCTCACTTCTCTTGATGCAATAATACTCGTAATCCATAACCTTTAACTTCATCTCACATGGAAGGAAGATCGAAAAAGTCCCATTTTTACTTACAACATGCATCTAATTTTCTATAAAGATGTATACCTTATGGTTTGCTCCTAAAATTAGTATCTTCATTAGTTGTCCATGTTACATATTATCTCTCATTTTATTTTAAATCATAACTATAGAATGACCCTGTGTTAAATGAGAGCTATAATTGCTCTTTTCTATATATATATATATAATATTTGATATTTATTAAGGTTTTAAAGGATAAAATTAGAAAGTGTAAACCTCTTAATGGATTGTCACCAAGGTTCTTGTTGGGAAATTAAATGCACCATTTAACTCATGCTTTCATGGACGATTCGATGTTTTTTTAGTGAACGATGCACTCACGATTCAATAGTCTTAAAGTGGAGTGTAAGCGAATGTTGATCACTATTCTCAACATATTTTTATTATATTTTTAAAAAACAAATTACTTTTTTCGATCTCTCTATATTCATGAGTTGTCACCATGAGTGACTCTTTAAAATTATTATATACATGTTTTTACCAATGGTAGGTAACTATTCTCTTTTAACTTTTTATAAGATATCAGGATAAAACAATAACAAATCAAAAGAATCAAACAGAAGAATGTATAAGTACATTTGACAATTTCAAAAATATATTGGTTCATGAAAGTATTCCATATACCATTCCACATTGACATGAGGTATCGATATGCATTCAAGCTTCTTGGGCATTCCAAGGTATAAATCTATTAATTAGAAAGCCCAATATCCTGATCCCAAGAATCATAATAACGACCATATTAATAATTAATAGATATATAATGTATTGGGCTTTCTAATTAATAGATATATGTGGAAATTAAATAGTTCATTAACAATAAAGAAAAGCTGCCCTGCCAAAAGAAAATGAATTTTTATGAAATAGAGTTGTGTTTCGAGTATCTAAACGTTCCAAAATATAATTGAAAAACACATCCACATGTAAATGTAAATATGGTTATTATACCTCTTATTCTTTGCACTATAATCTATGTAAAGGCACTTTATCCAGTGGATAAAGATGGTTTGATTTTTTATATTTGTTGCGGAGAGAGGCGCTCTATAGCCTAGTATGGGGGGAGATCTTGTAACTTGATGTAACGTTACTAACATGTAGGCAAAAAATAATATAGTGATAGTGAATATTATGGGAGAGATCTTGTAACGTGATGTAAAGTTTGTAACATGTCGGCAAAAAATAATAGTGATAGTGAATATTATAGGAGAGATTTTGTAACACAAAATAAAAAATAATATCACTTTCGTAAAGTTATTTTTATTAATAAAAACTAAATTTTTTAATATGCCAAAATAAATGTCGGCCACAAAGACAATCTAATATGGGAGAGATGTTGTAATCTTCCTACCTAACAAAACAATAAAAAAGTAAAAATTTAATTATCCGTAAAAAAAAATATGTGGTTCAAGAAAAAACACAAAATTGAATTATTCACAAAACCATGTGCAAGGCATTCTAAACAACCCATGGTTTTATTGTACATGGTTTAGGAGGCTTTGCACATGGTTTTAAAACCATGTGCAAAGCCTCCTAAACAACCCATGGTTTAATTGTACATGGTTTAGGAGGGCCTTGCAAATGGTTTTAAGACCGTGTGCAAGACCTCCTAAACAACCCATGATTGTAGGAGTAGGGAAACCATGCAATGTTCGTTTCTAACAAAATAAAAATAATTATATGTAGGTCATAAATAATATTAAATATTAATAATAATAAAATTATATGTGGACATTAAATAAAAAGATGTGTCTTTTGGTTTGAATCAAGTCAATTTATACCTAAGAAGATGTTTGCACCTCGAGAGATTTGATCCATCTCGACGCTTGATAAAGACTAGGATTTGGATCTACGCTGGTTTTATATTAAAACCAATAATGCTATAGTCAATTTTATGGTTCAAGATGTAAATGTCTTTTGGCAAGATTCTCCTGTTAGGGGTATTTTATTTAAAATTTTGTTTTATGTGTTTTATTTAATAATATTTTACTGAAAATTTAAAATCTCATGAACAATGGAAATTGGGAGTTGTTAATATATAGATCATTTGGGTAAGTTTGGTCGAAATTAGGTAACACCATTTGTTATTGAAAATGAGATTTTCAGTGTTAAAATTGTAATTTTTATTGCAAAAATGGATTCAAGACTCTAAATTACCCTTGGGGCACCCAGATTATGTAATTCCAATCACTAAAAACTACCTTTTGAAAAATTTCGGCCAAATTTTGACAAAAAAACTCACTAATTGCAAATGATATAAAGTTTAGCTTGCTCCTGAAAATTGTACTTCATCTTAATAAACTGGTTTTGCGTTTATGATAATAATTAAGTAAATCAAATTCTAATACCAAGATGATTTGAATCACATGCGTGGAAGTCTAAACGGCATTCGACTTTAGGAAATCTATAAGAATTTAATAGCTTTTATTAATAAAAATGAAAAGTTTTAAATAAATATTAAAAGGAAATCAAGAATTTTTAAAGAGGGAGGCAGCGATCGAATATGATAGCGAGCGGTGTTAAACGGATATGATAGTGAATTGGTATTAAAAATAAATTTAATGTATTAAAAAGACAAACATTTCTGCAGAATGGTTTACATAGCTCGATAATTTACACTAACGGTGGGTTACTCTTGTTCTTGTTCTTGTGGAGAATGCATCGAAACCCTTGTTAGCAAAACAAGAATAGTTCGGTCTGCAAATCATTTAACAGAGCTCCACATGTATGCCAAATAATCATTTTCTTGGCCGATTTGGGGAATGACCTTAATATAGTATAGGGGAGGTATTCGGCCATGGATCGAATTCCAAGAGTTTGCTCTTGCTCTATCTGCTGTGGCTTCAGAGAGTATCTGGCGTTCTAAAAGCCAACTGCTTCTCTTCATCAAACATGACGGTATACCAGAAACCAGTATTAGTTCTTTGGACATAAAGAGAAAATATTTTATATATAGCATTTTTTGAAGAAAGTATATAAATATTGTATATTAAAATATATAATTAACATTTGCACCAAGAGGTGTAAAGAAATGAAACTTTTTAGAGGAACAATCTAAGTCAGAATATATAACAGTTTTATTGAACTTAACACCTTTACAAAATAGCAAGCATGATATATCTTTGCTTTTCAAAACTAGAGCAATGCCAATAGGTCTTAACAATGAACAGCACCTAATAGTTTGGCATTGCATGGCAGAAACTAATCTAGTAATAAACAAGACTCCAATGTGTTGTTATAATCCATGGTGTAACAGCTATAAAAAGTAAAAACATGTTTGATAGGAATCAAAGTATGAAATGAACAATAATAATTCCGTGTAGGATTCAATAGAAAAAGATGGTGTTGAAAACATTTCACTTCACCCGCTCTCAAATGGCAATGATCGTTTCCCTTTTGCAAATTGTAAAGTTGTTTTTGAATCCTTTGCTTTGACAAATTGTTGCAATTGACTTGGAGATAGATCTGCATAGTTGATTGGAGTAATTGCACAAGAAACACATAATGATGAAAGCAAACACATGAGAAGAAATTCTAGTTGTTCTTTGATACCTGCAGAGAAAGAAATCAATTAGAATTGCAAGCAAACATCAAAACTTAAAATGACTATGAAATACTTGAACATAGTTTGTTCTTGGAATAAAAAAATGTGATTTTGCAAAAAGAAAAAGTAATTACTCTCATAATGAAAAATGACAACAATGAAGGTGAATTCAATGACAACACTAACAAAATATAAAACCATAAATAAAAGAAAAACACAATATGTAATCAAGGAAAAAAAATAGAAGAACGAAAAAAACCACCGAAGGTCCAAAACATAAACTATTAAATATGATTTGAAAAAAATCACAAGGAGCTAGATTTTTACCTATATTAGCTATTAAGGCATAGAAAAGTATGGCATATCACCACCCATACACGTCATGGTATACATCAATTCTCCAAATTCCAACTCTCTCTTTAACCCCAACAATTTATTACCACTGCAGGAAAAATAAAAAATGAGAAGTGTTCCACATGAACCCATGCAGAGGGATGTGTGTATCTGTTTGCCATGTTAATGAGTTGTTCCGGTTTTAATTGTTGGAGAAAACTCTCTTGGCAACAACAATTATGAACAACCTGCACAATTAAACTCTTCAATTGAAAGTAAACATGTAGCAATTCAAACCAGCAATAAATCCACTATCAAATATCTGCAAGATAATTTTTTTTGTTTTAAGATCATTAAAGGGATTGAGAAGACCTTTGTAGTAGGTAAATGCCAACAATGACCAAGTTCATCTTTAGGAAGGAAACCGCCATAGCCTAAATAAGTAGAATCCCATTTTGACATAGGCCTTGGCCTTTTTGGAGTAGAGGGCGGAATATATTCAACATTATTCAATTGCACAGTTGCAGAAGCATGGGAGGTGCAATCAGTACAGAAGAAGAGAATTTAGGTGAGTCAATAAGAGTTTGACCATCAATGTCCATCTGACTTGTCGCTGTAGAAAGAGTGATTGGGTAAACCATCCCACGAGGAGAATCATCATCAAAGATTGAAGGAAAAAGATGTGCTAAAAATGTCTACAAAACATCTATAGAAACCACTGGGAAAGATCATGGCAAACTGTCAGAAATGACTTAATCGAATACAACACCCCTTCATTCTATCACTTTGTAAGTGGAAGGATCGTATAGATACATACCGGTGAAATAAGTTCAAAGAAAAAATTAATAAACCCCTGTAATTCTCATGTTAATAGAATAAAAGCATTCAAAAGCACCGATACAAAATTTTTACCTTGATAGAAAAGATACAAAAAAATCACCAAGTATAGAACTAAATGGAAACTATTCAAAGGAAATCGACCTCTAGACACCCTCTAGGAACAAATTTAGAACCCTTGTTTTTCAAACAAAATTTTGAAGATCAAATGTGATTGAAATTGAAACAAATGAAAGAAGTGAATTTTCAATCTAAATTGTAGTCCAAGATTATGAAAAACATTTGCAAATCACTCAAGGTGCAACAACTACAACTTGTCCAGTGACCTGGTCCAGGTTTCATTCGCCACTGGATGTGATACGTCTCCTACTGAAGCAAGAAAAAGAAACAATAACAATAACAAAATGAATAACCTAGATAATAAGATTTTTAGGCCATATAAAAAATTTGGCAAGCAGAGTTTACAATGAGAGAAAATTAAAATTTAAAATAACACGCTCTTTGCAAACTCAATACACTACTGCCTAGTAAGCATAAACAGACTAAATATGCATCAAATGCAGTTGCTATTCTCTCTAATATCTAAAACCCTTTATTTTAAGCCATGGTTATGTCTCCTTGACAAGTACTCCAACAGAACAACAAACTACTCATAACATTTACCCTATAAAAACAAGATTTTGCACATGCTATAATACCATAGGGCATTGGAGAATTCGACTCGTGCAAAAATGATTAAGACAAGATGAAATTCAGCACTTAGGATAACATTTCATAGGCTTGAAAACAGAGATAACATGTGTATCCAAAAGACTATTACAATCAACAAAAAAATTGCAGCTTATCTAATAGAAATTTTCAAGTAGATACCTAGATCCGCAGGATCAATAACCAGATCCTGAGTACAATTGAATTGATGAGAAGAGTGTCGATAAAATAATTATTTAACCCCCATAATCCTAGAAGACTACATAATTTTAATGGTACCAGAACCAAAACTAACCTAAAGTTCATGGTAGATTCTATAACTTTTATTATTTAACATACTACAGTGGGCATCCAAAAAAACCTTTGTGGGAGTCAACATCCAAAAAAACTTAGTGGGAGGTAATATACTCTAGGTGCAACAATGCTAATAAGAAAAATAAACTATGCATATTACTTGCAAACATCATATAATAACTAAATCAAAACCAAGGCAAAGATAAAATGTTCCATGTTATTATTCTTTTCTGCAAGTTCTTTGGTTTTGTAGCACAATGAAGAAATACCTCTAATATCAAAAGTCACGATTTACAATTGTAGTGAGCAGCCAATAAAATGGGCTTGCATGTACATAAAATAACTAAATCGGAACCAAGCCAAAGATAGAATGTTTCAAGTTATTATTCTTTTTTGCAATTTCTTTGGTTTTGTAGCAACAATGAAGAAATACCTCCAATCTCAGAAGTCTCGATTTCCAATTGTTGTGAGCAACCTGCAGAGATGACACTCCAGGGTCTCGGTAGCCTTGTTTGATTGCATGCATCATATAAGGAATTAATCTCAAAAAACAACATTTATGGCTTCCTGATGAGAAGATCTATGTGAATATTGTAGGTCATATTGGATATTTCTGTTGAGTTAAGATAGCAAAAATGTACTTTAAAAGTTTATAACAAAAACCTTAAAACGAGAACAAGTACCAAGAAAACTTATTGTGACTGATTTTGTCCAAAACAATTTGACATTTATTTATATCTCATTTATTTCAATGAACAGGTTGTTCACGGATATTGAAAATCTATCAATTTAAAATAATTAAGTGTGATAAATCCAAAATTCAAAAGCAAGTTTCAGTTATATGAACTTTAGTTGTAATTTCTCTAGCTGATAATGAACTTGAGTTGTAATTTCTCTAGTTGATATTGAACTACTTTTCCCAAGTATGTTGCATATCTTTTTGTCCAAACTTTTTGATAAATAATAAATGTATATATTTTGGAGAAAAATGAAACATAAAAAAAAGATGATTATCAATTGAAATTTGACTTTCACAAAAAAAAATTCCAAAAACAATAATTATTTTGAAAATGGGCCACTTGAATCCCATCACTCATTCAGGATATTTTGATGAAGGATGAACCCAATGAATGGAAATAGATTGTGATGTTACCTATCAAATTCATGGTGACATCCCATACATTGTCCTTGACTTCTTTCTCAGCCGCTAAGGATTATCCTTTCTAGCTACTTTCATCCACTAAACTATTTCTAGACATGACAATACCATCTAGTGGTATCGTCTTTGTTTCTTTGATAGACAAAACCGTGGTGATGGCCACATCCTTCACAGATAATTTTTCTCTAGTTTCTTCAACAAACGATGTTTGTGGAGCTTAATTCATAATTGAAAAAAATATATGCTTGAGCCTGGTAGGAAATGCAAAGTAGAATTGTTGATCAAACGGCAAACATCTATTTGCAATTTACTTAATTATCTCTCACGGATTACAATAAAATTAAGCTCACATTATCACTCGATCTACTTTTGAGCCATTCAACCAATGTAAACATGAATACTATGGTAAAAATTTATTAAGAGTTTGATGCGAGAGAGCTCTGCGATCAGGAGAGACTGTCGAACCCTAATCGCGTCGAGGGTTTTTGTCGCAGGCTGGTGGCCCTGCATCCATGGATCCTCCTGATACCACGTCCGTTGAGGACCGTTTCCAAGACATAGTGGCCTCTCTTCCCCCCGCTCAGGCAGCTGCGCCCCCTTCTTCTCACTTTGTCAAGCGCGTCGACGTCCCAGAAGTTAAACTCTGCTCTGCTGCTTCAAAGCGAAAAGCATTTACTCTTTCTGAGAAAGGTCTCATTGGCCTATTTACTGGACTCTGGCCATCCCCGCGATCAGTGGAGGTCTGGCTTAACAAAAATTGGAGAACCCTAATCCAGGGGGAAGTTCAACAGATATTTTGTGGAAAAGGATACTTTGCTTTCATTTTTGAAAAGAAGGAAGATCGTGATCTGATCTTCAGGAATGGGCCTTACTTCATGGGTCCAAGAGGCATGTATTTGAATAAATGGGATCTGTCATTCAACCCAGAAAAGGATGTTCCAAAGGCATTTCCTGTCTAGGTCAAGCTCCCCCATCTTCCCCTTCATTGCCGGAACGATGAGGACTTTCGAGCAATAGGGAATACTTTGGGGAAATACGTAGACAAATCTAAACCAAAAACCCCAATGTTCTCTTGTGCCCGAATTTGCGTTGAAGTAGATGTTGAGAAAGGCCTGCCGGAGTCCATTATTCTCTCCATTGATGGGTCGAATCACCTGCAAATAGTAGATTATGAGCAAATCCCCTTCAAATGTAAATATTGTCATGAGTATGGACATTTTGCTAAATCATGTCCGAAAAAACCTAAGAAACCCATCACGGACAACTCACTGGACCAAGGATGGAACGTTGTAAGCGGGAAGAAGACAGCTAAGCCCCATAAGCAGCAGCTCACCTCGTCAAAGAGTGCCCCCGGAAACTGCTTCGAGGTCCTGGAAGTCGAGACACAAGAAATAGAAACCCAAGAGGCAAATCCTGAAATGGTTCAACAGCAGGACAATGAACCACTGGCAACAATCCCACATCATAAGGAAAAGGAAGTTCAGGAAGAGGGTAACGTGCAATCTAAAGAAAGGAAAGAAGCTGCAGTAAACTCTGAAGGATCTGTCACAAGATCAAGGGAAAAAGCAAGCTCGGAAGAAACAACAGATACTTCTGCAGAAGAACAAGAACCGCTCTCTAGAAAAGGAAGAAAGTCCAAAAAAGCCATTAGAGAACAGGAGGCAGCAAGGGAAAAGGCAGCAGGAAAGCAGTCTAATTTAGACTTTCTAGTCAAAACTTCGCAAGCAAGTAAATATTTACTCAGTGCTGAAGAGGAAAAAAAGGAGAAGGACAAGGCCCTTAAACAACTCAAAAAGTAATGAAAGTGGTCTCCTGGAATTGCAGAGGCTTAGGAGGCACACAAAAGCTAGAAGTTATCAAGAGATTCAAATCAATGGAATCTGCCTCAATTCTTCTCATCCAGGATACAAAAAAACTAGTTGAAGACAGCATTGCAATCCTTAAAAGCTTTTGGTCAAAAGGACCAGGTCTAGCCACTAATGCAAATGGAGCCTCTGGAGGTCCTCTATGCTGGTGGGATTTAGATAAGTTTGGAATGATCTCTGCCATCAAAAACAGAAATTGGCTTCTCATAAAGCTAGAAAACAGAGAAAACAAAGAAAAATTCTGGATCGGGAATGTATATGGCCCAACCATGAACGCGCAGAAAGATAGCTTTTGGACCTCGCTAGAGGAACAATGTGAAGGTAAATTGCTCCTACCCTGTTTTATTGCAGGGGATTTCAACACTACTATATCACCGGATGAGCGTAGAGGCGAAACAAAGGTTAGGGATCCATTTGGGGAAAGGCTGGAAGATCGTGCTTCTCAGTGGGGCCTTACAGATATCAAACCAAAAAATGGCATCTTCACATGGAGTAATAAAAGAATTGGACCTGGCCATATTGCTGCCAGACTAGATCGCTTTCTGGTTAGTACTCATCTCCTTAATTCTTATCCTGAAACCAAAATTTTGTGCTCAGTTGTCTCGGATCATAAGCCTATATGTCTTTTCTTCCCCCCGACGGAAAATATGGGGCCCCTCCCCTTCAGGTTCAACCGGATTTGGCTTGAGGCAGAAGGGGTTGAAGATATCATCTCTAGTGCTTGGCGATGCTTCATCCCAGGTTCTCCATCTTTCTCCTGGGAGCAGAAGTTAAAAAGGGTTAAAGCGGCTCTCAAATCCTAGGCCAAAAATCACTATCAAGAACCCTCAAAGCAAAAAGAAAAAATCGTTAAGGACATGGAAACCCTTCAAGCGGAAATGGAAGTAAGTGTGATTACCAAGGAGCACCTCATTAAGGAAATAGAACTGGAAACAAGCCTACAAAAAATCTTAAGACAAGAGGAGGAGGGATGGAGGCTTCGCTCACGCATTTTATGGCTTAAAGGGGGAGACCAGAATACAAAATTCTTTCAAAATCAATGTAGGGACAGACAACGATGGAACACTATGAGAGAAATCAAAACAGAGGAAGGCTCAGTCATCCAAGGGCAAGCGGCTATTAGTATAAAGGTAAGGATTTTTTTTGAACATTTGCATAATGATGAGGAGCAAGTCCCCCAAAGATTCATGGAAGAAATGGCATCTAATATTCCTTCACTCATCAGCCCTGAGGAAAAACTCAGGCTCGAATCCCCCATTTCGGAAGGAGAAGTCAAAAAAGCTATTTGGAGCCTCCATCCAGATAAGGCCCCAGGCTCGGATGGCTTTCCTATTTGCTTCTATAGAACCTTCTGACCTCTTATTAAGAAAGACCTGATGTGCCTCATCTCTTGGATGGAAAAAGGTAATATGGGAGGAGCCACCAATTCCACCTTTCTGGCCTTGAGCCCTAAGGATCCTAATCCCACCTCCATAAAAAAATTATGACCCATCTCCCTCTGTAACGCATCCTACAAAATCTTCTCCAAAGTTCTATCCTTGAGACTTAAACAAATCATTCCTTCCCTAATCTCCCCAAATCAAGGCGGTTTCATCTCGGGTAGGCAAATCAGTGACAACATTCTTATGGTTCAGGAGGCGATCCACTCCAGTTCCAAAAGGGGCGAACTTGGAATGGCCATTAAATTGGATTTGGCCAATGCCTTTGATAGACTGAAGCATTCCTTTATCCTTCTGGTCCTAAAGAAGTTTGGCTTCCCATCTATTTTTATCAATCAAGTTCAAGCTTGCATAAATTCTCCTTGGATAGCCCCTCTCATCAATGGCAAACCCTCAGATTTCTTTAAAGCCTCTCGCGGTATAAGGCAAGGATGCCCGCTTTCCCCATTCCTTTATATTCTGGTTGTTGACTCCCTTAGTAGAAGATTGCTCAGACTTCAATCAGAAGGATCTCTCCTGGGTCTTTCCTTTAGGAATGGAGTCCTCCCCATCAACCATGCTTTGTTTGCCGATGACACAATCTTACTTGGGATAGCTTCCACTCAAATTGCTAGAAACTTTCTTAGCCCCCTTGATCTTTTTCTCCGATCCTCTGGAAGCTCTGCAAACTTGAATAAATGCCAGCTATATAGGTGGAACTGCAATATAACAACACTACGTAGTATTTCTCAAATCCTACAAATAAAAGCCAATCCTAACTGGACTCATTTTACCTACCTGGGCATCCCCATTGTTAAAAAATTCTTGGTCTCCTCCATGTGGGCCCCGATTATACAAAAAATCAAAGCCAAGACTCAATCTATGGGATCGAAATAGCTAAATCTCGCAGGGAAGATGGTTCTCATCCAGTCCATCCTTTCGTCTTATTCTATTTATACTAGCTCAATGGTTCTTGCCCCTAAAAATGTCATTAACAGCATTTGCAAGGAAATCCAAAAATTCCTATGGCAGGGAGGAAAAGTTCAGACAAAGAAGTTCCATCTTGTAAAGTGGGACACGGTTAAAAGAGCAAAAATTCAAGGCGGTCTAGGCATCAGGGACCCCGAACAAATCAGTAAAGCCATGGGAGCTAAAATGATATGGAGACTGGTTACAGGAAGGAAGGAATGGTGGAAGGAAGTCATGAGGAAAAAATATATCAGAAGGCCCAGGTCAAAAATGTTGGATAGTGCTTGGACAGGTAAAGGAACTACTCTTTGGCAGTTATGCAAAGCATCTCTTAACACAATCCGAGCAGACTGCTACTAGATCCCAGGGAATGGGAAAAAGATCAACATATGGAAGAGCAACATTTTAGGGTAGCCTTCTCGCTCTTCGCTCCTAGGACTGGCTCCTCTAGCTGAATGGGCATGCGAGCAGGGGCTTATCACCCTTTTTGACCTTTCTCAATGGGACACGAAGGGACAGTGGATTGGCTAGAAGGAGTTGTTCCCTCTAGCTCACCTAGCTAATGCAGCAGCATCCTTTTTCTCCTCTCTTCACAACTTGTCCCCAACGTGAGTTGCAGCAAAGGATCACATTGGATGGGGAAAATCAGGACAGTATACGGTCAAAGAAGGATATAAAAAAATAACTATGGAACTGATTGCAGCGGATAGACTATGGAAGAAGGTGTGGCATCCTGACAGCATTCCCAAGGTAAACATCTTTACTTGGATCCTTATGCATAATAAGCTCTTAACAGCTGAAAATCTAAGGAAAAGAGGCATAATTGGTCCCTCTAGATGTGCTTTGTGCAACTTAGAAGAAGAAACTACTAGCCATATTTTCCTCTAGTGCAAAATCTCCCTTTTAGTCTGGAAGATTGTCCTCCCCCCGGGTCTTGTTCTAAACCTCCCAGGTTCCGTAGCACAACTCCTTAAGGACTGGTCCAATCATTATCCCGGCTCCTTAAGCAAGAAACCAATTTTGAGCCGCCTCTGGGCAGCTATCCCTAAGAACCTTTGCTAGCAATTGTGTCTCGCTAGGAATAAATCCATCTTCAAGGAGAAAAAAGCTGTCCCGGCCCGTATAGCCTCTAAAGCAATAGGAATGATAGTTGAGAAGTTTGCCACAAACAACATCAGCTTCCCCTCAAAGGAGTCCATTCCTGAACCTTATTCTTCTTGGTGCAAAATTTTCCTAAAAGAGACGAGTTCCCTTTAGTTCAAAAGCTTCAAATGCAATGTAGCCCAAACTTGTAGATCTTTTCCGTGGGAGATACGACTATCTAGCAATGAATTTAAATCTTGGCTCAGGGAGAAGAACTCATACGCCTTCTTCTTTGATGGCGCCTCGAAAGGAAACCCAGGGGTGGCAGGTGCGTGGGGGATCCTCCTAGATCCCAGAGGACATGTTGAACAAACCTTCGCTTGGGGACTAGGAACTAGAACCAATAACGAGGCTGAGTGGTTGGCACTTCTACAGGGTCTACATTTCTTAAACACTAAAAATATTCGCAAGGTAATGATATTTGGAGACTCTCGACATGTCATCTACAAACTGATCAATGGATACCCCTCTGGATCAGTCAATTGTCGCCGCCTGTTTGGAAAAGCCAAGCCTCTCATGTCTAAATCCTATGAGACGTTCCATATCCTTCGCCACAATAATTCTGCAGTGGATGCTTTGGCTAACGTGGGGGCCTCCCTTCCATAAGGTTATTACAGCCAGAACGGAAACAGTCCTATCATCAAATCCATTCCTTAAATGATTCGTTGGAAGCTTCCCTTCCATTTACAAGTTATGAGGCCCATCTCATTTCTAATTCTGACCTTCCCTCTCTTCAAAAGTAGTTCTAAGGGCCCCCCTCCTTCCTTTCCCCCTTCCCCTTTTCCCTCCTTTCCTCTCACTCTTCAACCCCTCTTCCATCCATATCCCCTTACCCTTATCCCTCCACACTTTCCTTCTCCCACCGCCTTGCGTCACCTCCCAACAGCTGGCCTCCATTCCACGCTGCTTCCCGATGGTCCCTCCCATTTATTTCGTTGTCCTGCTTTCTCTCTTTCCCCCGCCATGTGGTTTATCCTCTGCCCACTTCCTCGCTTGGGTTTTGTAGGCTTGATGGCTCACCGGTCATGGGTTAAATGCCCCTCCTCCTCGCATGCTCCAAGTCTTTTCGATTATCTTGGTATGTCTTCTCCCTGCAGCAGCATGCAAGCTCATTTTACTCCCTCTCTCGGCTCTGTTCATTATGAGGTCCCTCCGGAGCGAGTTCTTTTGAATGTAATTGTAAGCGTTGGAGAAGGGTGGCTACAGGATATCCCATGGGAAGCTCTCCCTCTCACCCGCACCTTTGTGAAGGAAATGCTTGCCCTTGCAGCCTTCTCCTCTTGCTCCTGTAGCTCCCTCTCTGGTTCCTCGTTGTGGTATTCAAACCCTGGTTTTGGTTCAATTCTAACGTCTGAAGCGCATTCTGTCAACTTGGAGAGAAGCACGGTCTTGGGTTGTCATTGTACAAGGTGGAAGGAAGGTGTTGTGGACACCTTAGTCTGCAAAGAGAGGAAAAGCAAAGAAGGTTCCTCCCTGCAGCAGGAGCTCAAAGTGCTCAGTTACATTCTAAGTGGCCTCTCGGCCGAGAACCAGGCTTGTGTATTAGCAGGCTCTGTTCGTACCTTGCACTGTAATTTTGCTCGTATTGATATCTCCTCAGGAACAGGAAGAATTTCTCAGGCAAGTGATAATGCAGGCATCATGGACGTAAAAAAGAACCTTAGGCTTCTTTATGAGATGATAGCGATTGGCATAATGGATAACAAAGAAATTGCGCAGGAGGTTAAGAGCATGGGGGAAACAGTGAGTTACACCTCCCTACAAATTAGCAATCACGATGCAAGGATTGATGACAATGAGAGCAATCTCAGGGAGATAATGGGAAAAGTTGACAGAATCGAGGAAGATCTCTAGCGTCTGATCAACATGAATGAGGGAAGCAAGGTGAACGAAACCACTGCAGCAGCTGAGCACCCAATGGAGGAAGAGTCTGTAGTTTAGCCCAGGAAATTCATAGGCAATCCATAACCAGTTTTATTTTAATTAAGGTTAAATGTTTTACTGTCTTTTGCTTTGTAATCAGTTTATAAGGGTATACACTACCCCAGGCACTAGTTGTTTTGAAAATACTCTGTATATAGTTTTTTGGAAAACTCCTTGGATAAGCTTTTTGTGCAGCAATTTTGAACTGCATGAACACTTTGTCATGCTATCTTATCTGTACTGAATGGTTGTGCACAACTTGTTTTATTAAAACCTTTTATAGTTTCTATTAAAAAAAAACATGAATACTATGGTGCCTCCTTCCAAATAATCCCCCAATACAATAGTGCTTACAATTGTGTCAATCCCATTAAGCCCATTTAAATCTATTATATACACCCATAATAGAATTCTTCATGCAAAAGAAAAATCTTCAACCAAACCTAATCTTCTATAGGTTTTACATCAATTACTTGAAACAAACATCAACACATTGATATCCAACATGAAATTACAGATGGACACACAACTCTTTAGTAATATAGGTAGAATAACTACAGGTATGGCACCTAACGCCAACCACCGGAGAGGATGGTAACATATAGTGGAACAAAGATATGGCAAGGAAAAATCCAGAGATTGAAGTGTAAGGACTCATCCATTTTCTTGCAATTTTCAATTGTCTAGCCACAAGAAAACTTGGATTTAACCTTGCTTAATTTAGTGTCTTAACTATATAAAACCATAACATCATTCATTTTGTTTGGTGTGGCGTGAAGTAATTGGAATTAGGCAGAAAGCGTAAAGCCACTTAAAACAAAACAAAAATTGCCCCATAGAATCAAGAAAGTTATCTAAAGAAAGTGTATTTTAAAAATTCCTTAGGATTTGTTCTAGGTTGAGTTAGGGAACCCATTGTAGGCAATCCTATGTAGCCATTTTTAACAGCTAACCCTCTCTAGTAAACCCAAACTTAATCCAACTTGCAATTGACAAGTTCATAAATATCCAACTCCTAGATCCTTGTGGGATTATTGACAACTTTTAGTCCTTGGAAACATAGAAACATCCCAACCAAACATTTTGATCCCTCCACTCTCACTTTAGAGAACTTCAATTTTTGTACCAATAGCTACCAGAGATCCCATGATCCAATGAGAATTTGGTAAAAAGACCGATATTATCTGTATCTTTAAAAATATATTTTCCAATAAAAAATCGTATCTACGAGTTTTCCAATCTTTGTAATGTTTCATGAATGCTCATTTACCACTTTCAGCTTCTTACACTCCAAGCCCCTTCTGGAGCTTCTTACACTCCAAGCCCCATCTGGACCATTCTTAAATGTAAACTAAATCTAATATAATTGTTCAATAAATTGCCAGATTGCTAGAGAACATTAGACACTGAAGATAAAAAGGAAACAAACAACATAAGCAAATGAAGATAAGCTACTGAGCAATAACAGTGGAAATGTTGGCCTAGAAACTGAGGCCTACAATGGTCGTTCTTGTCCTGCGGAATGAAGGAGGATGAACACCTTTGTTAGCTATCATTTCATTTCTCCTACACAAATCAAAGTTGAAGCCACCTTTAGGATAAAGTTCGATCGCAGTATTATGAAACCATGAGTTTGAAATTTGAATATAAAAACTGTCAAAGAGGAAGTTATGTTGGAAGTGTTTCTTAGTCCTTTTGAGTTAAATTGATATTCAAAATTACAATTCCAAACATGGCCTGAAGGCAGAATTTAGACATACTTTCCATATAAAAAAATTGTCATGCAATCTTAGTCGATTGGCAGTTCTTCGCTAGCTTTTACACTTCTTCTCTTTGTGGTTTGATAGAATCTGCCCTCCCTATGGTTTTGACCTGCAACCATGGTCTCTCAAACATATATGATAGAATTTTTTAGGTCAAGTAGTAGTATCAATTGAACGCTAAATAAGCTCGCAATTCATTCAAGGGTTTTTTACGATATATTCAAGGTTTTGTTATCACAATTCATTGAAGGGATTCTTTACGATATATCCAAGGTTTTGCTATTAGTTATATTTAAGTTATTTCAACAGAATCTTTGTTGTGTATGTATTCAGATACGATAACCCAGAGTATTCCAAAACTTATCAACTAATCTTACGATAGTAAAATGTCCAACTAAGGTGTGCATTTTCAAATAAATTAATTCTTGTTTTGAATACAAAACCTTTAAAGGAGGTGATCAACAACTCTAGAGTAAAAGAAAAATTTAATACAAGCCTTAGTTATATTTGAACTTTTTTACATAATTACTCGAGGGAAACCAACTCAAAAGGAAGAGATGCATTTTATTTACAAGTAAGACAAAATAACTCTATTAAAGCTTAGGTGTAGACCAGTGCACCAGACTAAAGAGAGAGTGAAAGTTTACGGCAGTCAATTTGACACAACAACTTAGCGATTAACAACATAAAGGAGCGATTTGCATCAAGATAAAGAGTGAGGAAATCTGATTTAACAGAAAGCAATGTGAGATCATTAAATACGAAAAATTACGTCATTTTCAAGAGGCTTTTGCTTGTAATTGGCAAGAAATCGGGACTTGCAAAATTTTTCCAAATAGAAGCAACCTTCAAGTAACCAAACCGCTCAGATACCATGACCACCCTATGTGGCAGCCCTGCATATCCAGTACGAGATACTCGCCAAGGAGCAGCCTGGATCATAGAAATGCATAGAACTATTTCACTTATTCAACCACAGAGTGATTTTGTTAAGACAAACTTGTTAAAATTGAACCTAAGCATATTAATTTTGATCAGAAGGGAAGAAACAACATAAGCAAATGAAGATATGCTACTGAGCAGTAATAGGCGAGGAATAGAGCAGTTTGGCTTTCATAGTCTGCCATGTAGCGCTCAAAGCATGTTCAACACGTTTAAGCTTCCAAATAAAGTTAAAATTTTAAAGGGTGGCCATAACAGACTCTAAAGATGGTATTCAGAAGATCTCTTGCATTATATTCCAGTGAGTAAAGATCCCACCCCTCGTCTCCACTATGGTGTGGCATCATCTTCACTCTCAGCCTATCCAATATATCTGGGTCATTGAACATGGGATTTATGTCGTTCACAATTCACAGGAAATTGAACATGTGACCAGTTTGTGGCAAATGCTACAGTGGGAATTTTTTGACAACCCAGAAGGTGTATGTTAGTTCCTCAATGAAAGCAAACCGGTTTTTTAACCCATTGGAATCCCGATTTAAAAATCCAGATCGCTAGATCTGATCGGATCGGACAACGGAATTTTTTCCAACTTGGACAACTCAAACATGGCGTTGACCGAGTATGACTCGTTTTAGTCCCCAGGTGATGGCCAAAACCGAGCCCACTAAACTTGGGTTTAGCGCTCAGTCAATATTTAAAAGAAAATAATTTCACTTTTTAACTCCAACCTGTTTTTACTACGACCACCTTTTTACTGCGACCAACTTTTTACTTGCGATCAACTTATCTGCGGTGCGATCAAGTTGATGCGATCAAGTTGATGCCTCATGCGATCAATTGATCTGCGGTGCAATCAAGTTGATGCCTCATGCGATCAACTTATCTGCGGTGCGATCAAGTTGATGCGATCAAGTTGATGCTTAATGCGATCAACTTATCTGCGATCAAGTTGATGCGGAGGTCAAGTTGATGCGATCAACTTATGTGCGATCAAGGGGATGCCTGATGCGATAGAACTCCGCAGAATATGATTCTTAGTCTAAAGACTTAAGAATATTACAAATACTTTTCACCTGTGAGTAAGATGAAGTAAAATGACCACATTTACAAATCCAAATAACTTGTGGAAAACATATGCCCAAATATGTAGGAATATTTGAGCCGAACAAAGTGCGGTAAAACCTGGAACTTTCACGCGGTGAGATTTTTATGGGTTCTTGTTCTTTTACTTATCAGTAATTGTAAAAGACATTTACAGAAGTAAATCTGGAAATATGAGCGGCCAAATAATCATGAATTCAACCACAAACTGTTTCATATATTAACTATGCGGAAATACAAAGTAATACAAACTTATCTGTTACAAACTCGTGCGTCTACAGAGCTTCAACTCTTCGGCTAAATCAAATGCACAGAAGCTTGAGCTTCGACTTCACTTTCTCACCCTGAGTTCCTTTGTGTCTGTGTTCCTGTGTTCGTGTTCTCTCTCTGTCTGTTCTCTTTTTGATTTACAAAATGCTTCTTCTATTTATAGACAACCTGAAGATTGCTACAGCATAAACCGACTTACTTGCCGACTTACTTTGCATTAAACACTGCAATAACTATCTACCTAACAACTTAGCTTCTGAAATAAATTCGACTCAGTTACACTGCCTACTTGTTGACTTTTCCTTCTTGTCAGACTGACATACAAGATCGTGGCTTGTATAGACTCTGACAGAGTCGACTGGAGATCAAATACAGATCTGCGAATTAATTACATTTTTCCAACACTCCCCCTTAATTATGAGCAGATGGGGATTTTTTTTTTAAACAAAAACTTANTATCAACCCAACAACTCTGGTGTAGAATGTGTCTACATTCTCTGAATCTTTCATGCACAGAGATTCAAAATCTTTTCTCAGAATCTGCAGCTTGGATGTATTTACCTTAGTCAAACCTTGATAGGCAGTCTCCAATGTATCCCATGCTTCCTTGGCATTAGTCGATGTTA
>LPNX010023323.1:18229-86120 GCA_001517045.1 Pseudotsuga menziesii | reverse complement strand
CACTGTCAGTGTAACCAATGAGTTTAAAATTTTCTGAAGTTGAATACATAATACCAAGGTCTTTTGTTCCACTTACATACCTCAGAATTCTTTTACCTGATTGCCAATGTGAGTCTTTTGGTGACTCCATGAATCTTGAAATCAAACTTACACCATACATAATGTCTNATATTCATAATTCTTTCCTGTAAAACTTGGAGGTTGTAATGAACCGGAAGTGGAAGCCATTTTTAATTTTTAATTAACTTTCCGTAGAAAATTAATTTCCATTTTTAAGACAAGATTTCTTTCCTAAAATCTTGGGCTGTTATAAACCTTGGTCTGATATAACCTTGCTCTGATACCAGATGGCCAAAACCGAGCCCACTAAACTTGGGTTTAGCGCTCAGTCAATATTTAAAAGAAAATAATTTCACTTTTTAACTCCAACCTGTTTTTACTGCGACCAACTTTTTACTTGCGATCAACTTATCTGCGGTGCGATCAAGTTGATGCGATCAAGTTGATGCCTCATGCGATCAATTGATCTGCGGTGCGATCAAGTTGATGCCTCATGCGATCAACTTATCTGCGGTACGATCAAGTTGATGCTTAATGCGATCAACTTATCTGCGATCAAGTTGATGCGGCGGTCAAGTTGATGCGATCAACTTATGTGCGATCAAGGGGATGCCTGATGCGATAGAACTCCGCAGAATATGATTCTTAGTCTAAAGACTTAAGAATATTACAAATACTTTTCACCTGTGAGTAAGATGAAGTAAAATGACCACATTTACAAATCCAAATAACTTATGGAAAACATATGCCCAAATATGTAGGAATATTTGAGCCGAACAAAGTGCGGTAAAACCTGGAACTTTCACGCGGTGAGATTTTTATGGGTTCTTGTTCTTTTACTTATCAGTAATTGTAAAAGACATTTACAGAAGTAAATTTGGAAATATGAGCGGCCAAATAATCATGAATTCAACCACAAACTATTTCATATATTAACTATGCGGAAATACAAAGTAATACAAACTTGTCTGTTACAAACTCGTCCGTCTACAGAGCTTCAGCTCTTCGGCTAAATCAAATGCACAGAAGCTTGAGCTTCGACTTCACTTTCTCACCTTGAGTTCCTTTGTGTCTGTGTTCCTGTGTTCGTGTTCTCTCTCTGTCTGTTCTCTTTTTTATTTACAAAATGCTTCTTCTATCTATAGACAACCTGAAGATTGCTACAGCATAAACCGACTTACTTGCCGACTTACTTTGCATTAAACACTGCAATAACTATCTACCTAACAACTTAGCTTCTGAAATAAATTCGACTCAGTTACGCTGCCTACTTGTTGACTTTTCCTTCTTGTCAGACTGACAGACAAGATCGTGGCTTGTACAGACTCTGACAGAGTCGGCTGGAGATCAAATACAGATCTGCGAATTAATTACATTTTTCCAACACCAGGATGCCTTTAAAACCCCTTTTCAGTGCGATTTGAGCCATTTTTTCAGCCTGTGTCAGCCAAATTTCTCACTGCCAGTGACAAACAGAGCTAAAGGAGAACAAAGTAACCCATCTAGCACACCCACCTACAATTGTTTGCCATCCAACGACATTGTTGTACATATAAGGCATACAAAACAACATCATATTTCGAGGTTTTACTCAGCAAGTGGTTGTTGCAGGCCTCTTTTAGCTTCTTTTTCACCCTTGGAGGTACCCCTACACACTGTTTTCATCATTTATTAGCCATTGTTTGTTATTTAGGGTTTATAGGAACATTTTTTATGTTTTTTTGAGTTATATAGGTTTTTGTTTTGCTATTTTTTTCAGGGGTTTAAAGTTTGTAGCGCACTATGGGAGCCTTCAGTGAAGAAATCTTGTAGGTTGTTACAGTTTTTACCTTGTTGCAAGTAAACCTTAAACAACACCAAACATTAAAGTTTAAACACCAGACATGCCCTCAACACATCAAAACATTAAACCAAAACAGTGAAAAGGCAAAAGGAGAAGGACTTTGCTTGGGCTAATTGCGCATTAAAGTTTAAACACCAGACATGCCCTCAACACATCAAAACATTAAACCAAAACAGTGAAAAGGCAAAAGGAGAAGGACTTTGCTTAGGCTAACTGCGAAAATATTTCGGGACCAGTGAAGCTTCTCTGTAAATTTTGTAAAGATGAATGTCGTTGTGTCATTTTTAGATTCAAATACCATCTTGTGCAAATTCCCATTTATGACATTGGTCCTTGCAAAAAAGTTGACCAAGATGTTAAACACCAAGTTAGCTTGGCCGCTGACATCCTCATTGAAGGTTTACTTGGTAAGAAAACAAGATTAAATGCATAAATGCCAAGTGTTGGAGGTGCTCAAACTTCTAATACCCCTTGTCGCCTCTCTTTGTTGAATCCTCAACGTTGGCCCAAGTTTATTATACATGTCTCAAAATCAAACTTAAGTCAAAACCAATTGTTGCTTCCTCTTCCTTCCATTTCTTACAAATTTGAGCCTTCCATTTCTTACAAATTTGAGCATTAAGAGTAGCAATATACACACTTATTTTGCTCCTTGCACACAACCAATGCCTTTATGGAGTCAATTAAGTCCAGCGTGCCAGTCAACTATCTTCATGAAGGCGGGCTTGGACATGTCAAAGTGCTTGCGAGGATGATTGTACCATCCTCCATTGTTGGAGAACTAAGCCCATTTGGGTGGACACAAGTTTCTAGCAATGACGGTGGTGATGGGGGAGCCCAGATAACACAATTTTGATTGAACCCACTTTCATATAAAGCTTAAAATGAGATCAAACAATGAAAACATTGTTTTATATAAATTATGAGATCGTTCCCCGGAAGTGACCTCTCTATAGTCGCATTAAGGTACCTTTAATGAGAAACTATAAGTTCAGCAATGTCTCTTGCGTCATCCATTTCATACAAAATGTCCACCCATGTGTACTCAAGAACTGCGAACATGATATATAGTATTGCAGTGACAAAATGGTTCATTTCATTTCTTAGTGTGCTACAAGTTGTTGCTTCCCACCACCATCCCTAGTGGAAAATAAGAGAGCAATAGAGCAGTTTGGCATGGAGCGCTCAGAGCATGTTCAAAGTAAAAAAAATTAAGGGTGGCCATCACAGACTCTAAATATGGTATTCAGAGGATCTCTTGCATTATATTCCCGTGAGAAAACATCCCACCCCTTGCCTCCACTATAGCGTGGCATCATCTTCACTCTCATCCTATCCAATATATCTTGGTCATTGAACATGGGGTTTACGTCGTTCATGATTCACAGGGAATTGAACATGTGATCAGTTTGTGGCAAATGCTACAGTGGGAATTTTTTGCGACCGACAAGGTGTATGTTAGTTCCTCAATGAAAGCAAACGATTTTTTTAACCGACTGGAATCATGATTTAAACCTCTAGATCGCTAATTCTGATCAGATCGGTCAACAGACTTTTTTCCAACTTGGACGACTCAAACACAGTGTTGACCGAGTATGACTCGTCGGAGTCCCCAGGATTCCTTTAAAACCCCTTTTCAGTACAATTTCAGCCATTTTTTTCACCCTGTCTCAGCCAAATTTCTCACTCTCAGTGACAAACAGAGCTAAAGGAGAACAAAGTAACCCATCTAGCACACCCACTTACAATTGTTGGCCTTCCACCGACACTGCTAAACATCTAAGGCATACAAAACAACAACATATTTCGAGGTTTTACTCAAGTGGTTGTTGCAGGCCTCTTTTCGCTTCTTTTTCACCCTTGCAGGTGCCCCTACACACTGTTTTCATCATTTATTAGTCGTTGTTTGTTATTTATGGGTTTATAGGAATTTTTTTTTATGTTATTTTGAGTTATTTAGGTTTTTGTTTTGCTATTTTTTTTCAGGGGCTTAAAGTTTATAGCTATCAAAATCCTTCACTGTAGAAGTCTTGTAAGTTGTTACAGTTTTACCTTGTTGCAAGTAAACCTTAAACAACACCAAACATTAAAGTTTAAACACAACACGGGAAACCATAAACACAAGAATACATTAAACCAAAATAGTGAAAAGACCAAAGGAGAAGTGCTTTTCTCGGGCTTACTGTGAAAATATTTCGGGATCAATGAAGCTTCTCGATAAATTTTGCAAAAATGAATGTCGTGGTGGAATTTTTAGATTCAAGTACCATCTTGTGCAAATTCCCATCTATGACATTGGTCCAAGTTTATTATACATGCATCAAAATCAAACTTAAGTCAAAACCAAGTGTTGCCTCCTCCTCCCTCCATTCTTACAAATTTGAACATTAAGAGTGGCAATATACACACTTATTTTGCTCCTTGCACACAACTTGTGCCTTTATGGAGTCAATTAAGGCCGGCATGCCAGTCGACTATCTTCATGGAGGCGGGCTTATGACATGTCAAAGTGCTTGTGAGGAGGATTGCACCATCCGCCATTGTAGGAGAACTGAGCCCAGTTGGGTGGACACAAGTTTTTAGCAGTGACAATGGTGATGGGGGAGCCTAGATAACACCATTTTGACTAAAGGCACCGGAGTTGGTAACATTGCCCACATCCATATCCTTTGTTGTACATTGGCATGTTGAGAGCCATTGTTTCAGAAATGCAAATCAAGTGGTCAATGTGAAGCAAGATATGTTAATTCCCAAATATATGAACATGGAGAAAGAAGCAAATCCAATTTGATGGATTCCGTTGGACACAGAACAATCCATGATCTTCTTTGTATTGAATAAGAGATGTTACGATTTGCGGCACTTGGAAAATTGATACAAATACTATCAAATCAAAACACCTATTATACAAAACAACTCAGTTTCCAAAACTGCACTTAAATGTAAGGAATCTCCCTGGAAGATCAATTGAAGGGAAGAAACTAAAAAATTCCTTATGTGTTAGAGAATTATTCATCAATAACATAGATTATTGTTGGTTAACCAATCATATCAAAATACCTTAGATTACTACCACACGCTAAAATATCCCACACTCCATCTATTAGGTCAAACATGAATGAATCGACTGCATGGAATGCAAATAGACTGTTAAAAATCAAATATAGGCAAGGATGACATTGAAATTGAATTCTTCTAAAATAATAAAGCAGAAGCGCAACACTGGAATTCATTTACCAGAGGCTAAAACTGTAAGACCAATGAATTAAGTCAACGCTCATTACAGGAACTAATGGGACTACTCCAAATCACTCGGCCAGTGATGCAGACTCTGAAAACAATGCCAATCTTTCAAGCATTATGTGATTGTTTCCCACCCCTCATAGATTTCCTCCTCGATTTAGTTGGTGTTGTAAGTGTATTCAATTGATGTTTGTTGTAAAACTCTGTGAAATCAAGTCGAAACAAGAGGAAATTCAAATCAACATGTTGTTGAAGTGGCAGTTGAGAAATGAACCCCTCTAATAGAGATGAATACTCAACAACAATAGCATCCATCTCTTCTCCCATTGCACGCAGAAACTCTCATGTAAGTTGTAATGAGGAATTTCTACCTCCACTAACCCAAGCCCCCAACTTTTGACGTTCTCTCTAGGACTTCTGCCTTGATTATGTTTCACCAAGTGAAAAAATTAACATGTTAGTGTGAAATAAATGGCAGAAATATGTCAAATGTCTAACAAAAATGTTGGCCCTATGACCTACTATTATCAACAAAGAGGCCAAATTACATGGACGAGGAAAAGGGAAACGATATACCTCGACTGCTTTTCACAGCCACTTTCATATAATCTATCCCCGTAACTCCTAAAGCATAAAATGAGATCAAACAATGAAAACGATGTTTTATATAAATGATGAGATCGTTCCCCAGAAGTGACTTCTCTACAGTCGCATTAAGGTACCTTTCATGAGCAACTATAAGTTGTTGGAATATTGGACAATACTGAGAGAGGGGGTGAATCAGTATTGATAAATTTTAACAATCTAAACCACTTTTAAATTATTTATTAACACACATGATCAACAAGAATACACATAACACACATTTATAGTGGAAGCCCAATTGGGGTAAACCACCAATACTTTCTATTACTGCAAAATTGTGTTTACAAATAGTTTATGCCTGCTACTACAAACAAGGATGGTACACATGTCCTATTTACCAGCAACTACTGGAAGGAAGCTACAACCCCCTAGTTTATCAACTAGTACTGAAAGGATGCTACTACACCCTATTTACAAGATACTACTGGAAGGAGGATACAACCCCCTGGTTTATCAGCTACCACTGAAAGGATGCTACAACACCATATTTACCAGCTACTACTGGAAGGAGGCTAGGACTCCCTAGTTTATCAACTACTACTGAAAGGATGCTACGACACCTTATTTACCATCTTCTACTGGAAGGAGGCTACAACCCCCTGATTTATCAACTACTACTGAAAGGATGCTTCCACACCTTGTTTACCAGCTTCCACTGGAAGGAGGCTACGACCCCCCAGCAGGCATATAGCCTACCCTAGCGCCACCCTACCACCCTAGTATGTTTTTATCAAACTTCCAGATCTTCTTATATCTCCCTTGGTCTTTGTTTTACTTGCTTCTACATCAATCTGGACTACAGAGACATCTTACTATCAAATCGATCTTCTGTTTAAATATTATCCATCATCATGCCCTTTCATCAAACCATTGCACAAGTTCATTGTGTCTTTTCATAGAATCACGTCCCTTTGTTAATCACATTCTTCCAAAGATTAAATCGTGTCTCTCTGTTGAACCATTGCTGGAATTCTTTGTGAACATTCATGAATACAGATCTATTAACTGGATTACAAGTGATTTTGCATCCAGGACTTTAGTTAGCTGTCGAGCTTCTTTCACCAGTGGAATGACTCAGAACCGTAGGATCTTCATCAAGCCACATCAACGGTGGACTTCAACCGATATTGAACTAAACTTCATAAAATTCCACGTCCAAGGAGCTTAACTTGAAAACGTGCAACTTCACCCAGCGAAATAATTTTCATCCGTTGATCTTCCTTAGCGATCGTTCTCATCCGTCGATGGAGCGATGATTACTTTCCAATTCTACTGCCTGTCCAGACTATTATCTTCCATGTATTTTGATGTAGTAGAATTGTTGATAATCGTTATATCTAAGTCCATCTTATATCTATGGTTATTTTTAATGCTAACATAAGATTTGATATCGATTCCAGAGTCCAACCTATTTACTAGCCTTCGTGCACTTTTCCACAGTGGAGTCTTCCTCGACCATTGATTTGATAATGATCTTGAACTGACCGTCGATCTAACACACATATTTCCCTTCTTATTTTCCTTTCCACACTCATCTTTCCGCACCATTGATTTCTTGCGGAGTCTTTCCTGACCACCGATCTTGCGGATTGCAGGTTCATAAAATCTCAAACGTTATTTCCGCAATTCCCTTTCCTCAATTTTTCTTCCGCACCGTCAATCTCTTGCGGATGCTTTCCTGACCGTCGATCTTTGGATTGTGGATTGCGGAATCACACTTTCATATTTTGGACCTCTGCAATTTTGTTCCACAACTTTGTTTCCGCATTACTTCTGAACCGTTGATTTCCTTGCGGGTTCACTCCTGACCGTTGATCTACAATCAAATGCGGATTGCGGATTAGCCTTTTTTCGAAATGATCTTAATGCAATATCCTCTTGCAAATCTATTTCCGTAACTTTTTTGGGTTGTTTATTTCTTTGCAGATTCAATCCTAACCATTGATCTATGATCAAATGTGGATTACGCTATAACATTATGGATCGCTCTACAACCATAGATCTTTTTCGGACTTTCTTCTAACCGTCAGATCTGTTCATCAACGGGTGAGATTCTAATTTGTTAATCGATGGCCATTGTCATCTCTTCCAAAATTTAGGGGGCCTGGCACGTCATCCCAAGCTCCAGGCTAGTGACTTCTCATGGAGTCCAAGCACCTAGATCCCCCACAATACGTTTTCTCTACGCGTTGAATAACCATAGTGAGGCCAGTGCATATAAACGCATACAAACTCAAAATCGCTTCCAATGTGGGATAAATCCCAATCATCGAATCAATCTATATTGTTGATCACCTAATCGAACAGTTGTTGAGTCTTCGTAATGAATTCTACTACAGATCCGCATCTCCTCTTCCTCTTGCATTGATCGACCGCTACTCATCGAACTACCATTTGCTGCAGATCCTCATCTCCTTTGCCTCTTGCATCGATCGACCGCTACTCGTCGAACTACCATCTATTGCAGATCCTCATCTCCTCTACCTCTTGCATCTATCAACTGCTACTCATCGAACTACCATCCGACTTTGTAATTCCTTTATCTTACACTGAGTTTGACCTGTCATCATGTTTTACTGATTATTCCTTTGTCATTGCTGAACTCCTTTGACATCAATTGACAATCCATGTAATGGATCCTTTGTCTTTTACTGATTTAATCCTGCTACCACGTCTATTGGTTATTCCTTTTTCATTCCTAAACTCCTTTGACATCAATGACAACTATATTCTCAACATAAGTTCATCAAGGTCTCTTGCTTCTTCCATTACATCCAAAAATTCCACCCCTGAGTACTCAAGAACTTCAAACATGATATAGTACTATAGATTTGTGACAAAATGGTTCATTTCATTTCTTAGTGTTTGACTTCGTCTTAAAATGGCTATAATTTGTTGCTTCCCACCACCATCCCTAGTGGAAAATAGGCGAGCAATAGAGCAGTTTGGCTTCATAGTATGGCATGTAGCGCTCATATCATGTTCCACACATTTAAGCTTCCAAATAAAGTAAAAAATTTTAAGGTACCTAGCCATCACAGACTCTAAATATGGTATTTAGAGGATCTCTTGCATTATATTCCAATGAGAAAACATCCCACCCTTTGTCTCCACTATGGTTTGGCATCATCTTCCCTCTCAATCTATCCAATATATATGAGTCATCATATTGGGCATTGGAAGCACGAATTGCACTCTACAATAGCCCTAAAAGCTTGAAGGAGTTTATACTATTAGCTGGTTGAGAGAGATCAATGCCCACAATGTCCATGAGATGTTGAATGAAGTAACCTTGGCCGAGAAGAAAGTATCTCTTGATTGCAAGGCAATGTACTCTAAACTTGAATTGACCATACATTATTTCTATCAAATGTTGATCGATCCTCTTAGCTACTTTTGAAACCAATATTTCTAATGCTTCAGTTTCCACATAACCAAGACCGCCCCTCCTTTTCGAGGTTCCTACTGCAGATGCAACTTTAGTAGTTGTATCTGCCCAACCCTGATCTTTGCAACAAATGTGGAGGAAATAATCGAATTCCCCATCCTCAAAATTCTCTTTGCAAGAGGCTCTGGTATGAAAGATGGAAACATACCACTCTAGAGTCGGTACCCATATCGCCACAAGGCCTCCACTTTTACCACATTCCTGACCACAAAAAAACTCAAAAATATATCATTCAACTCCCCTTCCAGAACACAACTCCTCATCATCTCAAAAAGTGAAGAACCTGCCATTTTCAGCAACCTTCCCCTGATGACACTAATGTTAATCACTATGTTCATTTTTAAAACATAAGTGAAATATTAATGGAAAAATTACTTGGCAACTTCCTTGGCATTGAGGGGACAAATTCATGCAAGCTTGCGTTCATGGCATCTCATGTTGGAGCGCGTTGTGAAAAGATCTGGTCGGTTTAACCCAGGTAGGCATTCGGTTCGAAACCATACATCTTTCTACAGTCATAAATGCAGAGACATGTAAGGACCCTCCTTCCACATTCTATGTGCCAGCTCATCCCCCACGACTTGTATAGGTGATACAAACCATAATGCATGAAACACAACCTGGAAAAACAAAAAATGGAATAACACCCCTTTCAATTAAGAAATTTTGCAAAGGTATTCGTAAAAATGGATTTAAAAATAGAGGAAGTGAATTAACAGGCATACCTTGTAGTGAAGTTTATGATGATTGAAGGGAAAATCCTTGGAAATCCTAGATTCCAATCCACAAAGAAGAAGAATACCTTCTCTATTCAATTGTGGTTATCATATGAATGCTATTAGCACTAAATATTTGAAAAAGAGGAAGTGAATTAACAAATTTTACAAATATTTTCATAAAAATAGATTTAAAAACTGAGGAAGTGAATTAACAGGCATTCCTTGTAGTGAAGTTTCTAAAGATTAAAGAGAAAATCTTATAGAAAAAATAAATGAATGGCCATTATTGAAAACCACCCCTGACACCTCATTTCATTTCCTCGGCAAGTCAGCATTGGAATGACCATGCCTGAGGTTTCCTATAATCTGTCGACGCAAAGCCACGCTTCCTAGGAATGTTGCTTTTTACCGAATGAGGACTGCATCTTTGTCAAAATCTTACGCAAAACTGACAAAATCCTGCTCTGCGGAAAACCTGGATACATCTCTACGGAAAACCTTGAAAACCTTGTGATGAAAATATTAATAAACCATGGACTATGAGTAAGAGGATTAAACCTAGTTAAGAAAACACATATCCAAACACACGAGACACCTGTCTAGCTACCATTTTCCAACATTTTCCAAACCAATGATACATGTGTCGGAATGCTATTTAACGAAGCGACGAAAAATCTTGATACTATCGTCTCCATTGTTTAACGCCTTCGACGTAAATATTGGATATATAAAGTATATATGTTTAGAGTTGTATGTCACGTTGTCAAATAGTAAGTTCTCAACTGTGGGATCATGGATGTATATTAAATTCGTGTAGTCAGTGGTACGTTGTCGGAGAGCTATTTGAAAAGCTCTGCGACAACAAAATATTTGAACTTTATGATGTGTTGTTAAATCAGTGTTATTTTAATTTAGTTGTCAAAGTACTAGAGTGTATTGGATAAATAATAGGTGTTATGAGCAAGAATTTTAATTTTATAAATGATTTTCTTTAAATGTTAAATTTTGATAATTAAAACTATTCTTAGTGGAATTTACTTCTTATTAGAGTTGTACTTAACCAATCATATGTTAGATTTTTATCAATTTAGACAATATTATCTTAGGATCTTATCTAAGAGAATAACATGCACAACAATCAATCACAAGAGACAATAGACACAAAGATTTTCCTCGGGGAAACCATAAAGGAGAAAACCTCGCAACTTCCTTAGGGATAGAATAAGCACCAATGGTAGTAGTAAAACCCAAAGACAGTAAGATGATATCCGACAGTTGTTCTCTCTCTTATCCCAGCTCCTTCTCTCTCACTCATGCGCTACAACTGAGTGTGAGTGACTGTGTGATAAATAGAGAGTCTCACTCTCTATTTATACTAATTCCTGACTTGACAATAACTTACCAAGGTCGACTTCTCTAGGAGAGTCTAATAACCCTGGTGCCCCGAAACTGTGGGGACTTTAACCCTTGAACAATAAGGAGGGTTACCCTCTATGACTTTAGATGACTTGTTTACATTATTGATTCTCCCAATAGGAACATCGGGGTATGACATGACTCAATTACATTACAAATACTTCCCAGTAAAAACATAGGGAAACAATACATAAAATATACAAGTGAATACATTCTGAAGTTACAAATACATCCACACTCCCTCTTAACTAGGAAGGTATTCTCTTGACACAATTCATCAGTACAAGTCTTCTTCTCTGGATCAAATCTGGATCATCATTGGATCATCATCGAAACTGGATCATCACTGGATAATCATCAAAGCTAGATCATCATCATCTTCACTGCTTCCGCCATCTCGATCAACTAGTGCTATATCTCAATTCTTCTCGTCATAGGAACTTCTACATAGCCATCCCTTTTTCATGCTGGTTGTAGGCCTAGCCTCTAGGTAGGTATTCATCTTCTTCAACACTTATATCTGACCTAGTCCGAAAGGCCCTCCCAACACTTACATCTGACCATGAGAGGAACACATCCACCATCATGTCAGAAAGGCACGCCCAGCACTCACATCTAACCATGGGAGGAACACGTCCACCACCATGTCAGAAAGGCCCAGCACTCACATCCACTGGCATGATAGGACACACCATCTATCATCCAAGGAAAGGCTCGTCACTTACATCTACTGGCATAGCAAGACACACCATCTACTATCCAGAGAAAGAAACAACACTTGTATCTGACCCAGTCAGAAAGGCTCAGCACTTACATCCTCTGGCATAGTAGGACACACCATCTACTATCCAAGGAAGGGCTCAAACACTTATATCTACTGGCATGGCAGGACACACCATCTACCATCTAGAGAAAGGCTTTGCACTTACATCCGTCGGCATGATAGGACACACCATTTATCATCCGGGGAAAGGATCTACACTTACATCCGTCAGCATGATAGGACACACCATCTGTCATCTGAGGAAATGATCTGCACTTATATCTGATCATGTGGGAGCCAATCCCACAGTCATATCAGAATGGATCTGCACTTACATCTGATCATGTGGGATCCAATCCCACAGGCATATCAGAATGGCTCTGCACTTACATATGATCATGTGGGAGCCAATCCCATAGTCATATTAGAATGGCTTTGCACTTACATCTGACCATGGAAGGAACCAATCCTATCACCATGTCATAAGGTCTCTCTGAATCATCACTTCCCATTGGAAGGAACCTTGATCTGGATAACACCAAGCTTCTCCCTGAAGTACTCAAACTTCACTCTGGCTAATGGCTTGGTCAACACATCAGCTATATGCTCGTCCGTCACAACATATTGCAGCTTCACTACTCCTCTCTGCACCATATCCCTGATATAGTGATATTTTATCTCGATATGCTTCGACTTGTCATGGAATGTCGGGTTCTCTGACAACTTCACACAACTCTGGTTGTCACAATATATACAAGTAGCATCCAACTGAAGATCAAATAAATAAGATAGTAGCTTCCTCAGCCACACTGCCTCACAACTAACCGAACAAGATGCGACATACTCTGCTTCGACTGTACTTAGTTCCACACAAGACTGCTTCCTGCTAAACCAAGAGATCACACCTGATCCCATACTGAAGCAGCACCCTAAAGTGATCTTCCTATCGATGGCACTGCTTGCCAAATTTGAATCAACGTAACCTTCCAGGTTAATCTTCTAATCTGCCTTATACTTGAGCCCATAATCAACTGTACCATTCAGGGACCTCAGAATATGCTTTGCAGCAATCAAGTGAACATGTCTGGGATCCATCAAGAACTAGCTCAATGTGTTCACAGCAAAGCAAATATCTGGCCTTGTATTCATTAGGTACGTCAAGGACCCAATCATCGGACGATACATTGTAGCATCAATCGTCTCTGATGAAGCATCACTCAATAGCTTCAGGTTCGATGCCATGGGTGTGGTCATGGCCTTGCAGTCCATCATCCCAAACCTCTTCAGTATCTCTACTGCATACTTCCCTTGTCCTAGGGAGATTTCATCTGCATTTTTCCACACCTACATGCCTAGAAAGTAGTGCATCATACCCAAGTCCTTCATCTCGAACTTAGCAGCAAGCTTCTTCTTCGTATTAGCAATCAACCCATCCACACCTGTTACAAATAGATAATCTACATATAGCAAGAGTATCACTGGGTTCCCTTCTTCAACCTTGTAGTAAAGGTTGGAATCTGCTTTACTCTTGGTAAAGCCCAAACTGGATAGGAAGCTGACAATTCTTCTGTACCATGTCATGGGTTCCTATTTCAAACCGTACATGGCTTTCTTCAATCTACACACATGAATCTCCCTGTCCTGTGTCTCAAAACCGATTGGTTGCTCCACATACACTTCCTCTTCTACTACACCATTCAAGAAAGTAGTCTTGACATCCATCTGGTGTATCTTCCATTTCATCACTGCAGCCAGAGCAAGTATTGATCTTATGGAAGTGTATCTGGCTACAGGTGCAAAAGGTTCTTCATATTCTATTCCTTCTTTCTAGGAGAAGCCACAAGCCACAAATATTTCTTTATATTTCTCTATGCTACCATCTACAGCATGCTTGATCTTGTAGATCCATTTGGAAGTCACAACAGACTTCCCCTTTGGTCCAGGGACAACATCCCATACATCATTCTTCATGATCGACGGGTACTCCTCGATCATAGCATCCTTCCATTATTTCTTCTTTGTTGCTTCTTCATAGTTGGAAGGTTCTTTATCAATGATGTCACATAACAGGGCTACATAACCGGAGCAGGACTTAGTTCTTTTCCTCTCTCTATGCATTTCTTCTAGAGCCCCATATCTTTCTTCACCTTGGATAGCCTCTCGAACCCATGCAGGTTTCCTCTTGTGAGGATTCTTCTCTTGGGGTGGATCTACAGGTTCCACGGGTTCTTCTATTTCTCGATATTCATCTTGATTTTCATCGTTCATAGTAGTATCTTGAATTCTGGGTACTTCTATTTCTTCAGAGTCTTCAATTGGTCTCTTTCTGGATTTGTTGTAAGCCGAGTCTTCAGCGAATGTTACGTCTCTGCTAATGTCGATTTTCTTGAATCCTAGGAAGTATATTTTGTAAGCTTTCGAACTTTCACTATATCCCATAAATATACCTTTCTTTCCAGAAGGATCTAACTTTGTCCTCTTTTCTTTTGGAATGTGTATGTACACTAGAAAGCCGAATATTCTGAGATGGCTGACTTTTGGTTTCTTACCGGAAAAGACTTCTTCAGGTTTCTTGTTCTCTAGTACTCTGTGAGGAGTATGGTTTTGTAAATACACCACTATCCTGGTAGCTTCTGCCCATAGATGCATGGGAAGATCTTGATCATGAAGCATTTCCCTTGCAGCTTCCATGATCGTTCTATTCTTCATTTCTGCAACCCCATTCTGCTGTGGATTATATGGAGTTGTTAACTCCCTCTTAATCCCTGAATCTCTGCATAACTCTTTGAATTCATTTGATGTGAATTCTCTGCCATTGTCTGATCGAAAGGACTTGATCTTTTTTTTTCTGTGTGGTTCTCGATCAAGGCTTTGAATTCCTTGAAATTGCTGAATACTTCATCTTTGTTTTTCAAGAAGTATATCCATGTCTTCCTAGAAAAATCATCAATGAAAGAAACATAGTATACATACCCACTTAATGAACTGGATGACATCGAACCGCATACATCAGAGTGGATGATTTCCAATATTCCTTTTTCCTTGCTCTTGCTACTTGGAAATGTCTTCTTTGTGTTCTTTCCTTTCGCACATCCTTTGCAGATATTGTCATGTTTTGTTTGTATTTCTGGAAGACCTTCAACAGCTTTGCTTGCAAGTGGTAGTGCTCTATAGTGCACATGTGCAAGACTTATATGCCAAAGTTCATTTGGCTCTACTAAGTCATGGACCAAAGCTTGTTCTGGTTGGCCCTTCAATTTGTATAGTCCTCCTTCTTGTTCCCCAATTACTACTACATCATCTATAGTCTTTCCCTTTGCCCACATAAGAACTTGGACATCTATAAATGAAACCCTTATGCCTTTTGCATCCAATGCAGATATGGAGAGGAGATTCTTCTTTAGTCTTGGTACAAACAAGACATCCTTCATCTTCATAGACTTTCCAGAGTCTAGCTTATAGGAGGATTCACCACTAACTTTTATTGGATACTGGTAGTCATCCCCAAGTTTCACCTTGTGAGGTGACTCATGTTCAGATAACTTCACTAAGGATTCTTTGAATCCCATCATATGTTTGGAAGCCCCACTGTCTATAATCCAATCATTGCTTCCATGTGTGGTAGTTCTCGTGAGAGCAAAAATTAGAACATATTCTTCATCACTTGAAGAATCATCACTTTCTTATTTGATTCTCTTTGTGGAAGGTTCATCATCCTCTGCATCATGAGCATGATGTCTTCTCTTGTTTCCCTTCTTCTTATGATAGTCATTTATGTTCCTAGGACAATCTCTGGTTGTTGGAGTAGGGCCCTGCAGCTACAGGAAAAGCTGCCATTTTGGCGGATAGACAATTTTGGCAAAGGTATAAGAGATAAGGTAAAGATACGACGCCGTAGCATGTTTCTAGCTGCAGAGCAGAGCCAGAAACTATGACTATTGGGACAGAGAAGTCAAAGAAGACGACAGTACCTGAGTGGACGAGAGGAGAGAGCTCACCCACTGCATTCAAGGCAACGGCCGAGAAGAGAGAGCTCACCCACTGCATTCAAGGCAGCAGCGGAAGACAGAAGGGCTCAGCTACCCTCATAAAGGAAAAGGAGCAACGAGGCTAAGGTATTGAAGATGGAGGACAGAAAAGGAAGCAACGCCCAGTACCCATGGTCAGCACTGGGAAGCATGGAAGACTGTAGAGAGCTGTGGTGTGACGGAAAGCGGCAGTTCGAGTACAGATAGACCGACTGTCACTAATTAGGGTTTTTGGGTTACTGTTGGGACAGGCCCACAGTGTTGTAATAGCGAGACCTTCGGGCTTCCTATAAAGGGATGTATTTTGTATTGTAAAAGGTTAGACAGTTAGCCATTGAGTCATTTTAGCTAGTCGGACAATTAGAGAGTCAGTTGATCTGTTAGCTCATAGACCCTTGCGCTCTGGTTCTGTATTCAGTCTGTAGTATCTTACTGTAACCAGCAGCTGGCTCGTAGGAGTATGTATGTAACAATCCGTAGGGATTGACAGAGAGAGAGAGAGAATATTGTAAGAAGGCAATATAGAGATAGAGAAGAGATCTAGGAGAGAAGGGCCCCAGGCAGTGAGTGCGGAGTTACCCAGAAGATCTCTAGCTGCACACAGGTTGCAGCAAAACTGTGTACTCTCTCAAGATATAATACAACACAGTTCTGTGGATGTAGCTTCTACCCTGGAAGTGAACCACGTAAAACCAGTGTGTGATGTGATTATTTCATGTGATTGTGTTTACTTATTGTATCTGTCACTTATTACGTGAACTTTGCTTAAAGTTAAATGTATGTATGTGTTATTCAGTTCACAACATTATAGAAGGATAAATGCAGGTTGAAGTCTTTAAATATTCTGTATAAGAGTTTGTCCATGTTTCACTCAAGACAGTTAAGAGTCGCAGTGTAAAGTAGCCTTGTATGTGGAGCCCTGTAAGTCGAACACAAGTAACGTTAAGTACGTTGAGCCGCAGCGGTAGGATATCGCAGGGAGGTGATATCACACCATCAGAGGAGCTGTGGTGTGTGATACCACGGGTTAAGGATCGAGCGTAGGAGAGAGTTACGTGTTTCCCAGGACGCGGTGATGCGATAAGGGCTAGAGTCATCGCGAGTAAGAGGAAACTGCGCATCGCAGAGAGAGACCTCGCGGGTTAAGAAGAGCTGCGAGACGCACACAGGATGCTACAAAACCTGGTCGAAGACACTTGAGTCTTTGGCCAACCCATTAGAATCACTTTGGGTGAGACTTCAGGCCGCTTCGCGGTCTGTCGCTGAAAGGGCCAGTGAGCTAGGGGTGTTGTTGGTACAATACAGTAAACCCGGGTCTGCCCATAGCAACCAAGAAATGGTTTCGTTGCCGGCTTTGAACACATTACAGAGCTAATGTTCTGTTGGCATCCTTCTAGAGATGAAGTCAACCAATGGCTTGTGTCTAACGAGAAAGAGTTTGCTGCACAAGAGAACAAGAGTCCTAGACTGAGTACAGAGGACTGGTTGCAAAAACATATCTTTACAGACCTGCATACGATATTTTTTGCGACCTATGGAAACGAGATTTACGACTGGTTATCAAAGTTGACTGATAAGAACATATTCAAGAAGAAAAGAAACATTATCTGGACACCGGAGCTGATTCAGACCATGAAGAACCTTGATAATCCCATTACGAGGACAGTATACTTCTAGCTTGCGAGTGTGCTAGAAGGCTTCGTCACAGAGTTTGCAGTTGAACAGAGAAAAATATTCAGCGAGGTTGAGCGGTACTTCTTCAAAGGATATCGCGGTAAGTACCTAAAATATTTAAACTTGTCCATTAAGATGTTATTATATGAAAAAGGATTAATGGATATGGTTTCAGATCAATAAGTTAACAAACTGTAATGTCACAAGAGTTTGAGAGTGATTTCGATGACATTGGACGTACACGTAGTGGAAAGATATAAAAAGTAGATTTCAGATCTCCCATATTTGAAGACAGTTCAGATAGTACTAGACAACAGATTCATAGCCATACAGAAAGAATAGAAGGGGATATCCCTTACCACCCTTATACCCCACAGAAAACAGTCGGGACTCAGAACAATCTCGTAGGAACTCCATCTAGTAGTTCACCCGCAGCACATACTACCGCTACATCACCTCCACCTACACTGCTGAGTGGTAGTAACACAGCAAATCAACATCCACCACGTAGAAATAGAATGGGGGATGATATGAAGCTACCTATCTTTAAGCGTACAGGAGCAGAGGACCCAGAGCAGCACTGGTTTCTATGTGAAGCCGTGTGGACCATTAAGGCAATCCATGATGATAATATTAAACTTGTACAGCTCGTCACCACACTTAGGGAACGAACCTTAACATGGTATATGAAGTATACCTCAGCGGTACCCAGAACACTTGTCCAGGTTAGGACCGCCATGATTAAAGAGTTTAAGAAACCTAAGTCTGAGTCACAGTGTATCACCGAGCTCAAAGACATTAAACAGTTACCTACAGATTCAGTGTGGGACTTCGATCTGAAATTTAAAGCCCTTATAGACCTAGTCAGCTTTGAGTTTGCACCAAAGCAGCATAAGGAATGGTTTATTGCAGCCCTACTCCCTCACATCAGACTGCCATTAATGCAGCAGAAACTCCAGACGCAGGATGACGCGTTGGAGATGGCGATGAAACTAGAGGCTTCACCTCTAGCTGAAACCAGCATAGGTATGACAAACCTGTAAAACCAGTTAGCAAATCTCATGTTACAGATGCATGAGATTAGAAAAGGAAAAGAGATTGCACAAGACATATGGTGTATAAAGTGTAAAGCACAAGGCCATACTAAAGATAACTGTCCAGTATTTGTTGAATACTTAGCAAGTGGGGATCCTAACCCCTTACCACAGACCCACGGGCCGTAGTGTGAAATATGCAAAACAAGAGGACACCCACCTCAGCAATGCCCTCTACTTCAGAAGTACGTGCAGACACCTAAGAACTTATACTGTGTCTTCTGCAAGTCCGTAGGCCATGATGAACACGATTGCCGAGCCTATGATCTCATGGTCGGGAGAAAGTAAGACTTGTACAGAGTCCAATCAGAAACACGGGGTCCAGCAGCAGGACCACAGCATGATCCGGCTCATGTTGTCCGTGGAGGAGGATTCAGAGGACGAGGACGTGGAGGAGGCTTTGGCCGTGGAGAAGGCTTTGTGGTTGTGGACCGGTTACTTGTTACAACTGTGGAGTTGTAGGACATTATGCTAGGGACTTTCAGAGCCCTACTACGACATGTAACTATTGCAAATCTCACGATCACGCTATAGAAGAATGTCCTACCTTGATAGCTAAGATCAGAGAACATAAGCCAGCAGTACACCAGAACATCCAGCTTATTGTTGTTGAGCAGGAAGAACCAGAACCGAGAGTCAACATTGTGACTCGCAGCGGTGCTTCCACCAATGGGACATCGCAGGATACTGAAAAGAACACAGGTCAGGAGTGGGTGCGCAAAGCTCCTAACAAAGCAACACCACTTGACCTACAGAAGAATAAATAGACATTTTAGGAAGCTAAGATTTTTTTTATGACCCTATGCAATCAGGATCGCAGGTACAGTCGTCTAGGGGCGTACCGCAGCAAGCACCTTGTGGCGTTAGCCCTGTACAGATATCGCAGGCTACCACATCGGGCACTTGCGACGAGGACGAGTTGACAGGAAGTGTACAATCCTTCCTGTGGAGTTGTTTAAAACTCGTGAGAAATGAGCAAGCTATCGGAGAACTTCAGCGCATCATAGATCAGTGGCAGCCATCTTCTTCCATGAGCAGTGCACATCGTGCTATTCATAATATTATGGGACATACAAGAACAGGAAGAGAGATGCGACTCACAGCACAGGTTGGAGAATTTGAAATGGATGAGGTGATCCTAGATCTAGGATCAGAGGTAAATATTTTGACTAAGAAGACATGGGAACAGATGGGTAGCCCTAAGTTAGTCAGATCGCCTATCCATCTGAGATTAGCTAATCAGCAGCGGGTATCACCCCTGGGTCAATTACCGTAGGTGCCAGTTGACATTGACAGAGTTTGCAGCTCTGCGGACTTTGAAGTTATAGAAATTATTGGCGATAGTAGACCATATCCAGCATTACTAGGCATTGATTGGGCGATCGGTAACATGGCCGTTATCGACTTAAAGAGAAGACAAATGACCTTTGAGGATGCGCAGATCCGGGTCATCGCACCGTTATATCCTCTTCAGGGTCCTAGATACATTGAACCTATCCGAGCAGAGGAAGAGGCACGTAACATGGAGAGTCTCTATCAGATGACTGCGAACCATAGCGACTACATCAATCCAACCGCAGAAGGGAACATTAGTTGGCGATGCGACAGCTCATGCGCATTGGATTCGGATGTTGGTCTAGAGAACTGGCAGAACAGACTTTACGAAGTCTCAGCGCGTAGATGTGCGTACATGACTAAGTCACTGCGATGGATTGGCGCAGAGATCAACGAGATTCCATCATTTCATGGTCTAACAGATATCCAGGACTTTCTCACACAGTTTGAACAACAAATTCCTCATGAGCAGAGGATCGCAGCTATGGACCTTGCAGTACGAGCCACACCTGCAAGATGGTGGGATGCACATAAAGAGAATATCGCATCATGGGATGATCTTAAGAGATTGATGGTGATCAGATTCTCTACCGACAGAGAGTATGTCCAACAGAGATACACAGGAGAAAGTGACCCTAGGTCACATATTCAGACATGTGAATGGAATTGGTCAGACATTCCCGAGGATGAATGGGTTCATCGATTCATTCACACTTTAGATTAAATTCCAAAGAACTAGTACACAGAGACTGAATTGCGCAAGGGAATGACTACATGGCCACTTCTGATAGACAACTTTCTACTCACCTTTGCTTTTGAATCTGAGTATCCAAGTGTTGATCAGGCCCTAGATGTAATAAAGATTAAGATATTTGAGGATTGTACCCTATCAGTGTCAGCTCAACCTGAGTGGGCCATCCAGTTAGAAGAGGTGCTAGAGTGTTATAACTTTGTATCAGAACCAGAGGAGGAGGATGAGGATCCTCGCAACATCAACATCCCGGAGTCAGAAGGGACTCGCGATGTTGATGGACCGAAGCTAGAGACTCTAGCTATCATGGAGCCTATCAAAATTAAGAATATCAACATTGGCACAGACACAGAACCAAATTCTGCATCCATTGGAGACTATTCGAACGATGAAACGGTAGGACGCATTGCAAATCTGTTATAGGACTACCAGGACCTATTCCCCACTAAGTTCATGGAGATGAAGGGAATAGTTGGAGACTTGGGAGTAATGAGGATACCATTGAAAGAGGATGCTAGACCATTTAAGCAGCGCCCATAAAGATTAAATCCTTGGCATAAAGAAAAAGTTAAAGCTGAGATCGATAAGATGCTAGCGGCAGGCATCATCGAGCCAATGGAAGAAAGCGAATGGGTTAGTCCCATGGTCGTGCAAGAGAAGAAAACCAAAGGAGAAATTAGAATCTGTGTCAATTTGCGCAAACTCAACGATGCATCACTTCATGATCCATTTCCGACACCTTTCACTAATGAAGTGCTAGACAATGTGGGAGGACAGGAGGTCTACTCCTTCACCGATGGCTTTTCAGGCTATCACCAGATTAGAATCCATCCAGAAGATCGATCTAAGACCACTTTTGCGATAGAATGGGGCTCATTCCAGTATACGGTAATGCCCTTTGGTCTTAAGAATGCACCATCTATCTTTTCTAGAGTAGTAGTTGTTGTATTTAAAGAATACATCCATAAATTCTTAGAAGTTTATTTTGATGATTGGACTATATTTGGATTAATCGACAAGCACATAGGAGATTTAAGACTGATGCTAGAGAAATGTAGGCAGTACCAGATTTCTCTAAACTTGAAAAAATGTATATTGTGTGCACCATTCGGTATTTTGTTGGGTCACATTGTTTGCAAGCAAGGCTTGATGGTAGATCCCACAAAGATTGCCATCATTGTAAATCTTCCAGCACCCAACTCAGTCAAACAATTGAGGACAGTACTTGGTCATACCGGGTACTACAGAAAATTCATCAAGGGATATGCAAAGATTATAGCACCGATGGAAAAACTGTTAAAGAAAGATGTAAAATTCCTATGGAATGAGGAATGTCAGTAGAGTCTAGACACCCTTAAAGAGAATATGGTTACAGCACCCATCCTAATATTCCCAGACTGGACCAAGCCATTTCATGTACATGTGGATGCATCCGGCATTGCACTGGGGATCATCTTAACCCAGCCAGGAGAAGGAGGTATCGATCACCCTATCGCATACTCAAGCAGAAAGCTATCTACGGCAGAAAAAAACTACACCACGACAGAAAGAGAAGGCTTAGCCATGGTGTATGCTCTACAAAAATTCAGGCACTACCTGCTAGGTGCCTCATTCAAGATGTTTACTGACCATTCCGCTTTGAAGTACTTGGTCAATAAGCCAGTGTTAGGGGGAAGAATATGCAGATGGTTACTCCTCTTTCAGGAGTATGATTTTGAAATCATTGTGAAACCAGGAAGATTGAACGCCGGACCTAATCATCTGTCGCGGATAGACTCAGGAGAAGAGCCAAGTAATCTAGAGGACAATTTTCCCGATGCGCAATTGTTTTCTATTCAGATCGCAGATGAGTACTATGTTGATATTATTCACTTTCTCACTACATGATGGGCACCTGTTGAGTTTACCAAGCATCAAAAGAGGCAGTTGGTTGTTAAAGCAGCAGACTTCACCCTGATCGTAGGACAGTTATAAAAGTTAGGTCCAGATGAAGTCCTGCGCAGATGTGTGATGCCGCATGAAAAAGAGGCTATTATCAGAGAAGCACATTCCGGTACCACAGGAGGTCATTTCGCAGGAAAGCCGACTGCGCAGAAAATCTTGACTGCAGGATTATGGTGGCCTACTTTACATAAGGATACTAAGGAATTTTGCAGATGCTGCGATATCTTCCAGAGGGTAGGAAAACCTTCGCGGAGAGATGAAATGCCACTGCGACCACGGATTACGCTGCGCGCATTTGAAAAGTGGGCTATAGACTTTGTGGGTCCTATCAACCCACCAGGAAAATGAACTGGTGCGAGATACATCATCACAGGAACAGAATACCTCACCAGATGGGCGGAGGCTAAAGCAGTAAGGAATTGTGACGCTACTACAGCTGCACAGTTCCTCTTTGAGAACATTATCAGTAGATTTGGATGTCCAATAATTTTGATGAGAGATCAAGGCACCCATTTCTTGAACCACACTATTGAGGCCTTGACGGAAGAATTCCAGATACAGCACCATAAGAGCACTCCCTACCACCCACAAGCTAATGGTACGGTGGAGGCCTTTAACAAGATTTTAGAAAATTCTCTTACTAAGATCTGCAACAGCCAAAGGAATGATTGGGACCTCAGAGTTAACGTTGTATTATGGGCGTATAGGACTACATGCAAGAAACTTACAGGACACACACCTTTCAGCTTGGTGTATGGACAGGAGGTTGCTATGCCTATGGAGTATATTCTTCCCAGTTTAAGAATTGCTCAGATCACCGGGATGGCTGATATAGACACGGTGCATGAAAGGCTAGCGCAACTGCTTGCCTTAGAGGAAGACAGATTCATCACCGGATTCCATCAGAAAGTGCAGAAGGCACGAGAAAAAGCTTGGCATGACAGACACATTAAGAGTAAGACTCTTCATATCGGAGACCTAGTACTCCTCTATGACAGTAAATTTATTAAGTTTCCAGGGAAGTTCAATATGCATTGGTTGGGGCCATATCAGATACAGCAAGTTACAGAGGGAGGAGCCGTTCAGCTCAGCAAACTGAATGGGGAGATTCTTCCCACATTGATTAATGGCAGTAGGCTTAAGCTCTATAGTGGCAGCCACTCCACCTCTTGGCCCTAGCTTAGACAGCTTATGACAGTGCAGATGTCCAGTGTAGTTGAAAGGAGGCATCGCACCAGTAGTTAGTCTACACCGGCAGGTAAAAAGCATTCGTATGAGGAGAGTTTTAAAAATAAAAAATAAAAAATGTTTAAAGTTTGTTTTGCACAGGTGAGGCGGTGTGACATCGTGGTAAGGTGATGATTCCCCGTGCCACGTATCCAGTTTTGAAAAAATACAGAGGGCCAGTCAATTCGCCTTCTGACAGGCGGTTAATAAAGAAATGACCGGTATACCTTACCGTAGATTTGGCAACAGCATATTAAATTTTCCAGATTTAGTAAATCTTCGACGAGACCGGCGCCTGCACACAGGGTTCGACGGAAATTTGATCGGATTTCAGCATTTAATGAGGATCGAAACGACGGGTGTGGTCTCGTCCATGCATTAATACCACCAACGGGTTCAGCCTAGATGACCGTTGCGTCCGGGATTATAGCCTTCAGCATAAAAGCAGAGATCATTCATTCAGGACGGTTACTTTTGCAAGAGCCAAGAGCTATAGAGTAAGTTCTTAAGTGTTCCTTGTGCAGATTTAATTTTGTTACAGAGTGTTGTGATTTCCCTATTTTGCAGCCATTTCCCATCCAGAGTATTCCACCGAGTGGGTTCTGTCCGAGGAGGAACCTATAGAAGCGATTTTGGCAAGGTTCAAGCGTGGAGGCCTTGTGTCCGTTATGGCGACACCACCCAAGAGTATGAAACGAGGTTCATCACAGGCCAGACAACTGCTAAGGATGAGGAGTCAAGCTCAGACAGTAGACGAGTCCAGCCTAGAACAGCGAAAAAGGAAAAGGAGGAAAGTAAAAGTGAGAAACAGAAAGAGAAGACCAACTCAAATGGCTGTGCACGTGGAGTTTCCCAGAAGATCTCACGGAAAGAAAAAAGGACCAAGAAACAGGCATCCGAGATGCACAAAAACAAAAGGAAAAAGGAAAGGAACGAAGGTTCTCGGAATGGAATTCAAGGCCTGTATAGTTTGTACGAAAGGATCCAGACTGAATGAAATATTTGAGAAGGCTAGAGGATACATATTTTCCTTGTGATAAAAGTTCTAACCCAGATACAGAAGAAAGGATATCTGTGGAAGGCTTCTCAAAAGCTTAATATCCTTCAGGTCTCGCAAGCGACGAGAGCGAGAGCATGACAATAAGGGAAGGAAAGATAAGAGAGTCCAACGAACTAAGTTACAGAAACTATGGAGAAAGAAGTCGTAGGACTTCGGGACAAATTTAAACAGACTTCGCAGGAAGCCAAGGAGAAGCTACAGCAGGAGAAACCCGCTGGTGGTGGCTCGAGGATGAGCCACAAGTAAGCGTTAGGGGACTGTTGGAGTAGGGCCCCGCAGCTACAGGAAAAGCTGCCATTTTGGCGGATAGAGAGTTTTGGCAAAGGTATAAGAGATAAGGTAAAGATACGACGTCGTAGCATGTTTCTAGCTGCAGAGCAGAACCGGAAACTATGAATATCGTGACAGAGAAGTCAAAGAAGACGACAATACCTGAGCGACTGAGAGGAGAGAGCTCACCCATTGCATTCAAGGCAGCGGCCGAGAAGAGAGAGCTCACCCACTGCATTCAAGGCAGCGGCGGAAGACGGGAGGGCTCAGCTACCCTCATAAAGGAATAGGAGAAATGAGGCCAAGGTATTGAAGATGAAGGATAGAAAAGGAAGCGGCGCCCAGTACCCATGGTCAGCGTTGGGAAGCATGGAAGACTGCAGAGAGTTGTGGTGTGACAGAAAGCGGCAGTTTGAGTACAGATAGACTGACTGTCACTAATTAGGGTTTTTAGGTTACTGTTGAGACAGGCCCACAGTGTTGTAATGGAGAGACCTTCGGGCCGCCTATAAAGGGATGTATTTTGTATTGTAATAGGTTAGCCAGTTAGCCATTGAGTCATTTTAGCTAGTCAGACAATTAGAGAGTCAGTTGATCTGTTAGCTCATAGACCCTCGCGCTCTAGTTCTGTATTCAGTCTGTAGTATGTTACTGTAACCAGCAGCTGGCTCGTAGGAGTATGTATGTAAAAATCCACAGGGATTGACAGAGAGAGAGAGAGAATATTGTAAGAAGGAAATATAGAGATAGAGAAGAGATCTAGGAGAGAAGGGCTCCAGGCAGTGAGTGCGGAGTTACCCAGAAGATCTCTAGCTGCACACAGGTTGCAGCAAAACTGTGTACTCTCTCAAGATATAATAAAACACAGTTCTGTGGACGTAGCTTCTACCCTGGAAGTGAACCATGTAAAACCAGTGTGTGATGTGATTATTTCATGTGATTGTGTTTACTTATTGTATATGTCACTCATTACGTGAACTTTGCTTAAAGTTAAATGTATGTATGTGTTATTCAGTTCACAGCATTATAGAAGGATAAATGCAGGTTGAAGTCTTTAAGTATTCTGTATAAGATTTTTTCCATGTTTCACTCAAGACAGTTAATAGTCGCAGTGTAAAGCAGCCTTGTATGTGGAGCCCTGTAAGTCGAACACAAGTAACGCTAAGTACGTTGAGCCGCAGCGGTAGGATATCGCAGGGAGGTGATATCACACCATCAGAGGAGTTGTGGTGCGCGATACCGCAGGTTAAGGATCGAGCGTAGGAGAGAGTTACTTGTTGCTCAGGACGCGGCGATGCGATAAGGGCTAGAGTCATCGCGAGTAAGAGGAAACTGCGCATCGCGGAGAGAGACCTCGCGGGTTAAGAAGAGCTACGAGACGCACACAGGATGCTATAGAACTTGGTCGAAGACACTTGAGTCTTTGGCCAACCCATTAGAATCACTTCGGCTGAGACTTCAAGCCGCTCCGCGGTCTGTCGCCGAAAGGGCCAGTGAGCTAGGGGTTTTTTTGGTACATTACAGTAAACCTGGGTCTGCCCATAGCGACCAACATTGGTATAGTGCCCTCTCTCATCACAAATAAAACATCTGAGTTTAGATAAATCTATGTTTGGTTTTCTTGAGTTACCTTTCTGGTGAGAATGCTTACCTTTGGGGTGATGAAAGTCTCTTCTGCTTTTCTTAGAGTGTACTGTGAGAGCTTGATCTTCACTTCCTGTATTTTCTTATCAGGCTATTATTCGAGCTTCTTCTTGTGAGCTTTCTTTGCACAGCCTACTAAACTTGACTAGCTTCTTTCTTGCACAAATCCCTTGAATGAAGGAGTCCCATGATCTAGGGAGACCATTCAAGGTAGTCATCATAATTTCTACATTCTCCACTTATTCATCCACTGCTTCAATTTGTTCTTTGATCTAGGAGACCCTTGTGAAGTATGACTATATGGTCTTTGCATTCTGGATCTTCACATTCTTCAACTAGTTCCTCAAATTCATCTTCCGATTTATGTTCTTTCCTTCAAACAGTTTGGTTAGGGCATCAAACATAGCTTTAGATGTCTTTAGGGAGGACACCTGTGGTATGAGGTGATCCTTGATTGAATCAGCAATAATCCTCTTAGCCATGACCAATTTATTTTTATGTAAGGCCTTAGCCTCATCTCACTCTGGAACTAGAACCTCTTCACTGATGTAAGAGTGACTCATTTTCTTCCAAGACCAGGGAGATCCTATACCGCCAAGCTCGAAAGTTATTAGCTCCCTCAATATTTTCATCAATATTGGTGTGATGAGACATCTTAACAAAGAACCTCAAATGGAAATACAAAATATTTAGATCTTACCAATTTGAGAAGCTGAAAACTGGATCTGGAGCTGATCTTCTGCAGTGCTAGTTTTCTGGTTCCAGGGAAAATTAGGGTTTGACTTTCCCGGAGTTCTACCCAACCAAAAAAATTGATTCTTGTCTCTAAACTTTGATTTTGAGGAGGAGAGAAATCCTAGCCTGGGCTCACTAAAAAAATTATTCTTCAGTGAAAATCCCTAATTTCCCGATGTAGTGGTAGGTCAAAAACTGAAAATGCTCAGAATCAGATTCTGCTTCGACAGAAAGATGCGCCCTTCAATGGAGGTTCATTCCAGCCTCCTTTTGCTGATGGATTGTGGAGAGAGACCCAAAAATTAAGAATCCCTATATTCTGCAGCTGCACAGTGTCTTCTTATCAGGTTAGTTGTGATACCATGTTAGATTTTTATCAATTTAGACAGTATTATCTTAGGATCTTATCTGAGAGAATAACATGCACAACAATCAATCACAAGAAACAATAGACACAAATATTTTCCTCGTGGAAACCATAAATGAGAAAACCCCACAACTTCCTTAGAGATAGAATAAGCACCAATGGCAGCAGTAAAACCCAAAGATAGTAAGATGATCTCCGACAGTTGTTCTCTCTCTTATCGCAGCTCCTTCTCTCTCACTCATGCGCTACAACTGAGTGTGAGTGACTGTGTGATAAATAGAGAGTCTCACTCTCTATTTATACTAATTCCTGACTTGACAATAACTTACCAGGGCCGACTTCTCTAGGAGAGTCTAATAACCATGTTCCCACAAAACTGTGGGGACTTTAACCCTTGAACAATAAGGAGGGTTACCCTCTATGACTTTACATTACTTGTTTACATTATTGATTCTCTCGATAGGAACATTGGGGTATGACATGACTCAATTACATTACAAATACTTCCCGGTAAAAACATCGAGGTACAATACATTCCGAAGTTACAAATATATCAACATCATAAAATCAAATTAATGTATTTTAAAAATTCTTAAATTTATTTTAATTTTTCAGAATATTAAGTTTAATATTGAAAATATATAAAACTTTATAAAATTTTGTAAAAAAATATGTTTTAAAAATCAAATTAATACCAATCAAAATATTTTTACTTTGCAACAAAAATGATATCCCGCGATAATATGTCTTAGTTTACTATTTGTAGTTAGTTCAACTTAAATTAAATTAATGGGATAACCTAGAAAAAAAATCAACAGCATAAAAGCATAAGAGCAAGATGTGGTAACAATGTTGATTTAACATAGGAGCAATAGGTGGTCACAATGAGCTTAGTTGATAATAAAGACCCTCACACTTATTCCCTCACTCTTATCCCCAAATGTGAGAAACTGGTCATATTTGCTAATTTTTGACCTATTTCCATTTGCAATCTTGCCTATAAGGTGGTTACTAAATAATAACCAACCGAATGAGACTGGTGTTAGTTGATATTCTTTCTAAAGAACAGTTCTTCTTTCTAAAAAATCATCAAATTCTGGAATCTATGGGTATCACTCAAGAATCTCTTCATACCATCAAGATTAGAAACTTTGTTGACCTTATACTAAAGATGGACCTCATAAAAACATTTGATAGGGTTAATTGGGTCTTTTTGAGACTCATACTTTTACAAGTGGGATTGGATTTGGGGATTGTTAACAGTTGATGGCATGCATTACATCAACAAATTTCTATGTTATGATCAACTGGTCTCCTACTTGTTTTTTCAATGCATCCTGTGGTTTGCGCCAAGGATGTCCCCTCTCGCCACTACTCTTTCTCCTGATTATTGAAGGGTTGAGCCTGCTCATTGGGGAAGCAAATAACCTAGGTAAGTTACATGGTCTTCGTTTTTCTTCCTTTTTAGCTATCACACACCTCCTCTTTGTCGATGATGTGGTTTTTTTTGGCTTTGGTTCGATGGAAGAATGGATGATATTTAAGCCTATCATTTTCCTATTTTGCTTGGCAACTAGTATGAAGTTCAGCCTGTCGAATTCATCTTTCTTGGTAAATGGGTTCAAGGATGAGATACTTTCATATATCTCTGACATATTTCCCTATGTAATGGAGCCTTTAGAGAAGGGGTGCAGATACCTCAGATATTGGTTAAAACTATTGAACTACTCGGTTAATGGCTGGTGTTGGATCATAAAAAAAGTTCGAGCATAGGATCAACCATTGGTCTTTCTGTTTTCTCTCCCTTGGGGGAATATTGACTCTTATTTGCTCAATCATATGCGGAATACCAGTTTATTGGTTCTCTCTGATCAAAATTCAAGTATCCATCAAGAACTCTCTTCATCGGATTATGTTCAATTTTCTTTGGGTTGGATCGACATCCAAGAGAAAGATACCCCTGGCATGTTGGGAAATCATTGCCAGACCCCACACTTTTGGGGGATGGAATATCAAAAACTTAGACTGGTTTAATATATCCCTGCATCTTAAGATCATGTGGCTAGCACTCTTTGGAAAGGGACTATGGCATGAGGTTCAACTTGCTAAATACTTCCACGATAATTCTTTATTAAATTGGATTCGTCCGCCTATGAAAAATAGTGTCGAGTCCTCCATCATATGGAATGGCTTTGTCCATGTATTTGAATGGATTAGTAAATCTCTATGTTGACAGGACAGATATGGGGCTAAAATACAGCTAGGGACCAATCCTATTGTTGGATTGGATAACTCCTTTATTCTCTCTACCTCATTGTTTGATTACCTACATGACTATGGGTTATACACTCTTAATCACTCTCACAATTTGGATGGATGGTCGTCTTCTAAGGAATATTGGTTGAGTGTTGTCGATTTGGATTTAGGTGGCACCTGGTCTATGGAATGGATGGAATATATTGATAACCTTAATCAGGTTGGTATCACACTGGAAAACCATGAGGACATACTAGTTTGGAACGCCAATCAAAAGGATGGACAGGTCACAACCAATTTGGCTTATAACTTCATTGTCAACTCCCGACTAGAACTAGCTGCGGCCTGGTGGAAGAAACTTCTTAAGACCTGGAATGTACCCATAAAGCTCAAATGTTTTATGTGGCTTGTTGGTGAAAGTTGTATTACCACCTAGGATAATTTGTGTAGAAGAGGTTGGATTGGTCCGAACAGATGCTATTTGTGTAAGATTGCAGCGGAATTGGTCGACCACCTATTTGCGATCTTCCTTTTTGGTAGGTTGATCTGGCTATTGGTTGTTGATTATTTGGGAAGGTCCCTCATATGGAATGCTCGGACACTTATTGAGAACACAGTGGATTGGATCAAATCTTCTCCTGACCTATTATATCTTCCTATTTTTGTTATTTGGAAGATTTGGCTTTCTAGGAATCGGATTCTATATGATACGAAACACCCGGATATCTGTGGGGTCTCTTCTGGAATTTTGGCTCTCCACTCTGACCATCCAGTCCACAAACTCGCCAAGCGTCCCCGATTTCTAGGTCTTGTTCCTACTTATACTTTTCCTACAGGTTATTTTGATGGTGCTGCTAAACTGGGTCTTGGTGGTGCTGGCTCAGTTTTATATATCTCCAAGGATCATTTTTTTCAATTAAAGCTTAGATGTGGGATGAGCACCAACATCAGGGTTGAACCCTTAGCCCTCCGGACCTTGTTATATTTTAATTTTCCTATCAAAATTCCTGTTATGAATGTATTGGGGGACTCCTCGGTTATTATAATTGGGAAAACCACACTTCCCAGCTGCATGTACTTGATCTCAATCAGTGGTGTCATTGTATCCTCGATTTGAAGAAGACTTTCCTGAGACTCAATTTCAGACACATTTACAGATAATACAACTCATATGCTGATAAACTATCTAAGAATGCACTCAGTTGCGATATGGGGCAATTAACAATTTTTTAATACTATGAGGGGATGTTGATATCCGAAGGGACTCACCGAGTTTTTTGTTGCATTTAGATCCTTTTGGCAACCACCTATTTGGAGGGTTATTTAACTGTCTTCGTCGTCGATATATTGTACACTTTGGTTGGGATGCATCTTTTTTGTATATCATTGTAATTTTGCTTTAAACGGTCTCTATTCCACAGTTATGTCTGAGAGTTTTGCTCATGTTGTTTATCATTTTCTGGTATACTTGATATTTATACACCAACTTTATTGTAGTTATTATTAGTATGAAACATTACATCAATTAATGTCTGAGGAAAGGTACATGATATCTCTGCATTGTGTATTATTTACCTTTGATTCAATAAATACCAAAAAAATGTTTATTTTTCTGTGAAAAAAAAATCTCACACACTTATACCATAACATCAAGTCTAATAGTTAATGTATATCCATACACTAGTGGAAAATGAGAGATTAGTGACCAGTAGACCAAAAATTTTGGTCACCACAGTTTTTTTAAAGGGAAAAATGACCAAAATTGATAATTCTAAGTGAGATAACTAAAAAAGACCAAGATAAATTACCACTTTTGGTCACAGGATAAAAATCAAATAAAAACGACCAAGATAAATGACCAAATTTGATCACGGGATATCTAGACTACAAATGACCAGATTACAATTGGGCATTTATTTGGTCATTTTTAGTTGTCTCACTCCGGCAATGGAAAAAATTACAAATTTGACAATGAATTTGTACAATTTACTAAATTCTAACACTGTATATGGATTCAGAGACCCCCTTAAAATTAATGTACTGTCACAACTCAACATAAATTGACCAAATATATATATATATATATAATACACATAATTGGTTGATAATATATCAATTATAAATATATATTTACAAGTTATATACGTCAAGCACTGCATGTTCTCTATTGATATTTGTCTTTATATAGCTATCTAAGGTATAGTACAAATCTGGCTTATGTATATGCTATGACATAAGGTTTTTTGAACTATGCTTTAGAACATAACAATAGTTACACCATATTGTTTATAATGTTTGAAATTTTTCCTAGCCATGGTCATGTTTTTTATAGTGATCATCTTTAATAATATAGGAACACCATATTCATGCTCTTGAAATTTTTCATAACTCCAATTAAAAAATGTACAAGATCTAAAAAACAATAAAATAATTACAAAAAAATATTAATACTAATTATATCACTATTAAAAAAACTCAAATTTAATAATTAATTTACCATTTACAAATTAATGAGAATTGAATATTAAGCTAAAAGAAATTACTTTTCCAACCACATAATAACATAAATTAATAAAAAAATATATGATAAATATTATAAGGGTGATTGATGGTAATAGTTATAATAATTATAATGTAAGGATTATAAGTAAAAAATGTGAGGTTTTAGAGGGGTTGATTAACTTGATTATTTTGTATTAGTATAATATATAGTTATATATTAATTTATACATAATATTAATTCATATAATATAATATAATTAAATATTATTTAAAATATATGTAATTATAACTATTATAGATATAAATTATAGTATATAATAGGTATATAACATTAAAATTATTTGTAATATATAATATTAATTTAAATATAATGAATAATCTTAAAAAATAATTATACAAAAACTAAGAAATCAAAAAGATATTGTAATGCAATCTTTGCATTATATGGTTATTTGTCAATGAAAACCTTTGGCGGGAAAATGTATGTCTTTCACTTGAGGTTGTAAATGCGAATTAGCTAAAAAAAATTAGTTATTCTTCTGGTTTTCATTGATGGGAGGAGAAAACTCCATCAAAACCATTGTCCTCTTCAAATCTTGATACAGGAAGAGGCACTACCCATTAAGGAAGAACACTCAAGATTTTTTCACCAAGTTTATTTATTTATTTATTTTCTATTGGTTAAAAAACACATGTCTTCAGCTTGTCCCGTAATTCTTGAAAGTATCTCTTGGGAGGCATATCAAATCTTGATACAGGCGGAGGCGTAGCCCATCAATGAAGAATAGTTATGATTTTTCACTGTTTTTTTCTATTTTCTATTGGTATAAAAAAACATCCATCTTTAGCCACAATTCTTGAAATTATCAGATTTGGGTTCATTGAGGGTTTCAGCAGCAATTCTTGAAATTTATCTGTTTCATTAACTGCTGAATTTGATAAACAACAGCAGCTCGGACTGTTGGTAAGTGATTTATACTATAAGAGCTTTATTGGGCGTTTGTGAATAGTTGCTTTGGAACTTTTTGCTTGGAAATTCCTTGGAGCGATGCCTGGATTAGCCCTTAATTTTCTTATTTGTTAGTATTTTCGAGAAAGGAAACCAGGGTGAGACCAACCTTGGAATGTGATACCATTAGGTGCATTCGTTTATTATTATATACGTTGAAAACCAATCGATGAGATTGGCCCCTGGAAATTCATATTGGCACCTCCTATTTTTCTGATACCCCGGGATTGGGGATTAAGAAGAATCTAGTCATAATGCCAACGCAGTAATAAAATCAAATAGTTTCAATTGGTACAGAATATGCTTATTTAGACGTCCTTGGTGGGAAAAAGGTGTACATTGCTGCTTTAGTTGGGTTTTCCTTCTGTCTTTCAGAGAATTCAGGTCTACCCTTTTTTCCACGGGTTTTCAATCCTTGCTAATAGAGTTGGGATTGTTGGTAGTTTCCCTTTTAGATCTTCCCTTTTTTCCAACAATTTTCAATCTTTGCTAATTTAGATGGGATTGGTGGTAGTTTCCGTTTTAGGTTTGCCCTTTTTTCCACCAATTTTCAATCTTTTCCAATACAGTTGGGATTGTTGGTAGTTGCCTTTGTGTTGGTCTCTTAGTTGGAATTTGGTTTTGGAGATTCCTTTAGTTTATTTTTAGTCTCTTTTTATACTAGGGTTTGTTGCATCAAGGGAAGCAATAATCTCCCAATGCAAGTGAGAGAGATGTGTCATATAATATTTGTAACACTAATAAAATACAATTAAAAATGAAGGCTTATACATGCAAAGTTAACATTTGTTAATGGCTAACCAGTAAGTGAAATACATCAGTATTCAATAATTGAAAGTATGTGTTGGGTCACAACGATTGATAAGTAGCTTAGCCTAGATAATAACTAATGCCCTCTTAGCAAGAGATCCAATAGACAGCCAGTTGTGCTGTTGTCAATAGCAAAGATAGAATTCAAGACCTATGTCCGACGGACTCTCCACTTTGTTGTTGGACTACAAGATGATGTCCATCCTAGGGTTTATACCTAGTAAAATCAATGTTGACTGTGTGTAGCATTTTAGTGAAGGAAACAGTACTACGGTTTTATTCTTTTCCAATTTGTTTCAAGGGGTGTTTGGGCGTTTGAATGTGGTTCATTGTGATGACTAAAATCAGACTGTAGTAACACTATGATTGTTTCTTTTTTTATATTCAATAGTAGAGAAATATGATTTATTCTTTTTTATCTTCAATAGTAAACAAATCTGCTCCTAAGCTGACTATAATTATATTTTGGTAGCAGAAAAAGGCTCTTATAGGCTTGTAAGATCTCCATTTCATTATAGAGATGGCAGCTGCAACACTCAATCTGTTTGTATTGAGCCCACCTTCCCTATCCTTAGCCTAAGGGAATGGTATTTTAAGCAAGGAGATTTATGGTCAGCAATTAGTTCCTAAAAGTGGTCTTCTATCACTGGTCAAGTCATGTCATCCTAGGATAGTAAGGGATTCTTTGGAGAGAAAGAAACATGGAAACAAGAGGGTGTTTCTGAAGAGTTTGTTGGGGGTAGTGGGAGTTTCCCTCCCTACATTATCGAGTGTGTAGAGGGCTCGGGAAGATGACCAAGGTGTAGCGTCATCAAGAATGTCTTACTCGAGGTTCCTGGAATATTTGGACAAGGATAGGGTGAAGAAAGTGGACTTGTTTGAGAATTGAACGATTGCAATTATGGAGGAAGTCTCTCCTAAATTGGGAAATAGGGTTCAGCGGGTGAGAGTACAGCTTCCCGGTCTGAGCCAAGAGCTTCTGCAAAAATTTAGAGAGAAGAATATAGACTTTGCAGCACACAATGCTCAAGAAGATTCAGGATCAGTGCTACGGAATTTGATCAGAAATTTAGCATTTCCTCTCATCCTAATTGGAGGGATTTTTTCTTATCTAGGAGATCTTCTGGAGGAATGGGAGGCCCTGGAGGTCTTGGGTTCCCCCTGCAATTTGGTCAATCTAAGGCAAAATTCTAGATGGAACCGAATACTAGAGTGACATTTTATGATGTGGCAGGTGTTGATGAGGCAAAGTAGGATTTCATGGAAGTGGTTGAGTTCCTGAAGAAACCACAGAGGCTCACTGCAATTGGAGCTCGTATTCCTAAAAGAGTTCTTCTTGTGGGTCCACCAAGGATTGGGAAGACTTTTGTATCAAAGGCCATTGCAGGGGAAGTTGGTGTACACTTCTTTTCTATCTCAGGGTCTGAGTTTGTTGAGATGTTTTTTGGTATTGGAGCATCTAGAGTGCCTGACCTGTTCAAAAAGGCCAAATAAAATGCCCCTTTCATTGTTTTCGTGGATGAAATTGATGCAGTTGGTAGGCTGAGAGGAACTGGAATAGGTGGAGGAAATGATGAGAGAGAACAAACCCTGAATCTGCTTCTTACCGAAATGGATGGCTTTGAAGGGAACACTGGTATCATTTTGATTGCCACAACCAACAGGGATGATATACTTGATTCTGCTTTGTTGCATCCAGGGCGTTTTGATAGACAGGTCTGTTATCAATTTTTAAGAACCAACCAGCAATTCTTTTGCTTATGGGTGGTTTCTGAATCTATACTGGTTATACTTGAAAGTGGCGTCATAATGAATTGAACATGTGTTTTTTATGCAGGTATCTGTGTATGTACCAGATGTTAAAGGAAGGACAGGGATTTTGAAAGTGCATGGAACCAATAAGAAGTTTGATAGTGATGTTTCACTAGGAGTCATTGCAATGAGAACCCCAGGCTTCAATGGAGCAGATCTTGCAAATCTATTGAATGAAGCTGCAATTCTGGCTGAGCGGTGTGGGAAGTCAGTAATTTCTGCCAGGGAAATAGATGACTCTATAGACAGGATTATTGCTGGAATGGAGGGAACGGTGATGATAGATGGGAAAAATAAAAGTCTCGTTGCATATCATGAAGTTGGTCATGCTATTTGCGGGTAAGAAGAAACTCATTTCTTAATTGTCATTCTATAACTAGGATGTCTACAACCAATTCTTTTCAATTATGGTTGATTTCTATTAAAGCATTGCAATATCTACTCTCTCATTTTCCTTGGTTGTGATGGTTCGTAATGACTTTAACCACTCCCTTGGCCCAAAACCCAATTGTACGGAATATGAAAACCCTAAGTTATTTCAAATATTGAGGACTGATACTTTTATTGGTGAGTTTTCAAATCATCACCTCAACATGGCATGTCATCGAAGTACTAATGCAAGGATTGTTTGGTGTACTTTTCCGCATAATAAATACAATATGTACATTTTTATCCTTTCGAATTCTATTGACATGCTTTAGTTGGATGCATATGCTTTATTTCTTCATTTACAAGTTAATCTCGTATTTTGGTACCTTTGTCACTAAAGTGACATTGTGGCTCAAGGAGCTTCCACGAGACAGGATGACTTGAAGGTGCTAATGAAGGTGCCAATGAAAATTCCAATTGCATAAACTAGCCTTCCAACAACCACAACTGCTTCTTTGATTGTTGCTTTTGGACAACCATTTATGAAACTTCAAATTGATACAGGGGATAAGAGTTTAAATTGTCTTCTACATCTATTAGCAAGTGGATAATAGACACTCTTAGGCAATCTCATGTTTTTTAATTTTTGTGCTTATACGCATGTACATGGTACTGTGGATTGAGATTAACTTCTTGAATGATCTTACGGTTATTATATTCCCAACATTATGATACTTTTGAAATATCCATTAAGGGATCACTTCAGTTCATACTAGAGGATTATTGTTTATAACCAATAGAGTTAGTGTCTGTGTCATGGAAAATGCTCATCTTCAAAATTATAATTATTTTTTGTTTATTGTGCATTGATTTGTGATTTTGTATACATGGTTATACTTATATCATTGTTGAGTAGATCTGATTTAATTTCAAAATGAATTGGTTTGTCATCATGTGCAGCATCCCTTCTGACATGTTTAAAAGACGATCAAATGAAAGGGCAGAGACTTTCACTTTCTCCCAGTGGTTGTTTGGCTGTTGTAATAGATTCACTTGGCTGTATTCTCTTGATAGATACACAAGCCCTTGTTGTTGTAAGATTGTGGAAAGCTATTTACCAGGTGTGCGAGTAAAGAGAAGCTAATTTGTTTGTTCTATTCCATGTTTATGTTTTGTAGCCAAATAATATTAGAGAAATAAATTTATTTTTTCAGGGTTATCGTGATGCATCCTGCTATTTTCTAGAGCTACCTCTTAATGGCGAGATGCCTTATGTTAATGGTATTGGATATGTCAAGTCAAAGCATGGTTTTTTCTTTTGTTTGGCAATCTATGCTCCTAAAATGAGTGTAGTAGAGGTAGGTCACTTACATTAGTATCACTTTTGCGAAGAATACTCATTATCCAAGGGTTTTCAAGGTCAGCCTGATCCTTTTGTCTTTTTGGTTGGAAGATTATAAAGTATAGCAATGAGAAAAAAACAAGCAGTATTTAAGTGATTTGGAAATGCTTCGTCTTTACTATTATTTTGAATTGAACACCTTGTAGATAGACTATACTCATAATTTTTTTGATTTTGTATATTCTTTTGGCCAAATTGTAACTTCAGAATCATTGACATTTGAAACCTACTCTTTAAACTGATTAAAACGTTGGAATCAGGACCAAAACATTGAGCTTGTGAAGAAAAACCATTGTCTATATTTGGAAAACTAGTAATCATGTATGTGATCATGCTAATGATCCGACCCTTGAGAAAGCAGTATCCCAAAGTAATATCTGGTACAAGCAGTCAATAAATGTAAAGTTAAAAAATTTCCCATCATTTGTTGAACTCATTATAATTTTTGGCAAATTTTCTAATTCTGAGCACTTTTTGTATATAAATATGTCCAGGGCCCAGGCACATAAACTATCTTTAGAAGAATGTGTTAGTAACCTCGATATGAAGGGTCTAAGATTTTGAGCATCCCTTATGTGAGTATAGTTCCCTAGTACATGGTATATAGGTTATGGGTTCCTGTGTTTCTTGAACACTGAAATTCCATGATTCTACAATTTTTATATTTAGAAAATATTTGTTATTGACAAATAGAAATTTGGGTAGCCTGTTAACCATATTTAGCCAGTTAGCCACACAAACCTAAGCCATTACTCCTAGTACTTAGTCTGTTTAATGTTTAGAAACATCCAAAATACAAACTACATGATTCTAAATCATACAATCACCATCTGCCCATCATCAAGTAATGTTGTTCTTCAATGTTCAAACTTTGTTGCCTGTTTTTTATGTTAAATCTTTAAACTGAAAGATAGACAAGCACAACAATACAAAAGTACAAAAGATTTTCCTTGAGGAAAACATAAAGGAGAAAACCCCGCAACGTCTTCAGAATAGTTATGTCACTTAGTACAATGTCAAACCAAGTTAGAATACCCAAAGATATGATGTCTTCAGGAGCTTCTTCCTCTTCTTCATCGACGCACTTGTCTTTGTCTCTCTTGTGCGAACTTGCTTGTGTTTTGTGTGTATAAATGAGGTAGCAAGCTTGTCAAGTGAAAAGGTATGTGCATGTTTATTAGTTTTCTTTGCAATGAGATGAATTGGTTGTCAATAATTTTTTATTTCTCTTTGTTAGTTAGGTTTTCATGGCAATGCTTTATGTTTTGCTGCACATAATGCAGGAGGGATCATCAAAGCCCCTTCCAAAAAGAAGGAGAGTAGTTCTGAGGAATCCGAGAGCGAAGACTCTGAGGAATTTGAAGACAAGAAAATTGTTCAAAAGGTAAAATATATTCTGTTTGGTTTGGAATTGGGATGACAAAAAATGAAATAGGTTCTTTTCATTTGGAATTAGGATGATGCTGGTGAGTCTTTTTGTAAATATCATTTTCTCTATGGTTTGATTTATTTGTTTTTATTAAATACTTCTGTCAACTATTAATATAAACAATAATGAATAGAGTGGGCCGCCAAGCAGCCCAACACAAGCAAGAAAAAAGCATACTGGGCTAAAACTCTCCTATTTGTTCAATCCAGCCAAGTGAATTGTTTATCAAAGTTGCCACAGGAAACAACATACAACAAAATTATAAAACCATAACTCCATAAGAGCCATGTAGTCCACTTGGCATCAACCCATAAAACATTTTCCATGAAAATGCCCAAACAACGTACAACAAAATCATAAAACCAAAATTCCATAAAAGCCATGCAGTCCACTTGGCATCAACCGATAAATAACTTATGTTTCCATGAAAATGCCCAAACAACAAAGTTCATGCATAACCATAATATAATCAAACAACTATTGTGATGAAGTTGCATTTAGCGACTTAGTTACCAAATATGACAGTATGTGTGTTCTTGTACAGAAATCTGGGGTCAGTGGGGATACAACTCTACTTTTCATGCAACATGGGAATGCAGCATGGTCAGTGGGAATACAACTCTACTTTCATTCATCGAACTTTGGTTTCTGTGTTCACTTGCAGCATGGCCTAAACTTTCACTTGCCTAAACTACTGCTTGACCAGATAGATTCATTCATGGAATTTAAGTCTGATAGCACCCTATCACAGTCATAAAATTAGTGATATTCCAGCTCATCAGTCCTCAAATTGGAATTTAAGTGTGATAGCACCCTATCACAGTCATAAAATTAGTGATATTCCATCTCATGTAAGACCCTATAATCGACACATGATAAGTTTCTTAACATTTGACTTGATCATTAACATTTTTTTGGATATCATTTGTTGGGGAGACTTGTTAAATTTATGAGCCGATCACTTGTTGATAATCTAATAAAAATGAGATTTATAAATGTAGCCACAAGTAGATGCAACATCTAAATAAGTGTTTTTATTTTTCAATATTTAATTATGGAAGCGCTTGAATCAATAGGCCCACATTTTTAAGGCACCTCGTCTCTTCTCCATTATTTTTCCATTACTCATTTCTATTTGCTCACTTCTTTTTCTACGTCTGCATTTACTATTGTAACAAGCCTCAAAGAGCTTGATCTACTTCTTCTTGGGAGAGAGCTTCATAAGCATTTCTTTGTTGTACTTAACTACAAGATCTAATCATAAGGAAAAGATAAACACACTAAAACACCTAAGAAGATAACACACTAAACACTAAACTCAAATTTCTATGGTTGTGCATCTTGTCTCTTTGGTCTAGTTATATGGTGAACGTCTTTTTAGCTTATGAATGCATTTTTATGGTTCATTATGTTAGAAATATCTTTTTGCCTTGTTTATTACAGCATTGAATTTCTTATTAGTATTAAACTCTCAAGAGTTATTGATCAAGCCTCATCTTCTGTTGTTAGTGAGTCTAACACCAAACTTTTATCAACACTTAACAAGGATGCAACAGTCTAGGGAGATAAACACAATCTTTTTATTTGTGCTGACTAGTTTCCTGAGGTATAATGTGTTCATAAAATTGTTGGTCTTTGGGATTATTTGGCTTCTGTTTATGCATCCATAAAATCTAATTCACAATAGTTTATTTTTACATGTTGATAAGTGCAGCTGAGTAGAGATTAGACTCACTTCTTCCTCCTTATCAAAAGCAGTTGAAGATGCCAAACCTAGAGTACTTGAGTCTCTAGTATTACTCACTTGATAGAGGTAAGCATGAGTTAATGTATGAAGTATCTTGTTGTATATACCATTGCACAATGGTTTTTTATTTCTTGTACACCAAATAATTAATGTGTAAAAATAAACCCAATTAGCCCAGGATTTTATTCATCCAAATGGACTTTCGAACATCAATTGAGAATACTACAACAATTATATTGGTTTGATGTTGTGGATTGTATACGAATTTCACAAAGGAGGACTGTCCCTCATATGATCATAAACCCACTTTTTTCCTTCTAGATAAACACCATGTCAACATTTAAATGTGAGCTTTGGCAAGTAATTGATGCCAGAAACCTTGTTGGCAATGCTACACCTTTCAGACTTTTCATTGTTGCGTATATCACTGAAAAAACTTGAAAGTTGTGCTTAACGGTAGTGGGGAAAAGAACATATGCATAGTGGGTGGATAATCTAAAATTGTGAACAAGGATATTCATCAACCCAAGCATTCTTTTAGTGGCTTACATATGGCAAAAGAAAACACCTGAATCATGGGCATGTGCATCCTTTAACTTGACAGCTGGTACCTGATCAAAATTCCATGGAGGTGTTGAAATGAAATGATTAGAGTGTGGTTGTGTGATTATACACAACACATTTATGAAGGAGGTATAGGCTATTTTAACAATCTAAAAATGACACACTATTGATTCCTCGCTACTACATAACAACACATTTATCCCTTTTACAACAGTTTGAACACACATGCATGAAGAGGGGTTTGAGACTACATAAAGATGCATTCCCACAATTGAAGTGTCAAGTTATTTCCAACATATGTATAGTGCATAGTTGGTTACACTATGTTCGGCTTTAAATTTATATCATGCAATAACAGGGATGCACTTCGCTGGCGAGGAGTCTTAACACGTTGTTTATCATTTTTAGCACAACCAATGTAGGAATTTTTTTACATATCCTGAGGCTTCATTATGTGTTGAACTAACAGCATGTGTGAAGGCGAGTTCGAGGAGGTTGATTACTTGTTTTGGCATCTAAGGAAGGCATACTTAAGGCACACACCTTCTTAGCAAGAGTTACTTGTCTGTTATGGTAGGTCATGAGGATGCAAGGTAATGGAGGTTGCATGTCGGTTGGCCTGAAGAGGGTGGCAGAATTGTTGGTAAGGTGATTTCCTATCTTTAGGAAAAAATAAGAACACACAACCAGTGTGAAAGGAATATTTGTACTATATGTTGAGTGCACAACATGTGTTGGCATATTTGATGATGGCAAGGAAGAATTTTAACAGGTTGAACAACAATATGATGTGGGGGTTGGATCGATTGAGATTTTATATTTATTGTAACTTATAATTGCCTATTGAGCCTCTTGATAATGAATGAAAATATCAGCACATGGTCCAAATTTTTCCTCTAGTTTCTGTGTCACTTTTTATTGTTGATGCTTGCAACCCTTTGATTTGATATGATTAATCAATTTCACAAGTTTGTGCAGGTTTTATTCCCTGGCCCAATGGAGCTTTTGTGAATATGAGCTGTCGTTCTTGACTCCAAAAGTTCATAGCATAAGCATATTTCTCTTAGTTAGATTTTGAACAACTAAGACAAGGTTGTGTTTCCAACATTGACAATAGGGATCAGAACATCTTGATCCTATGAGATTCATCTAGTACAATTGCCTCATCATATTTCTCCATCACAAAATGGGAACTTTCTTTAGTTATCATCCGACTCTATGACCCAATGGCGGGCATTAGTTTCCAATGTACATCCCAAGCTAGTAGTGATTTATCCTTTGTGGTCTATTTATAGATTCAATTTTCTTTGTCTGACTCAATCAATAGACTGTAGGCAGATTCTAGGGATGTGCGCAGGTGTGGGCACAAACCAACCAAAAGCAAGAAGAGCTAAGTAGGTGATATATCCTTCGTTCCATCTAGGGCTCATTTGTAAATTTGAGCACATAGATCTGTAGACAAACACACAACTCACAAAGTAGATCACACAATTTACTCAGCAATTGAAGAATGAAACAGTGCAAAAATGGCTTGCAGCTGTGAATACTTTCATTAATAAAAAAGTAATGATATAATAATTACAATGAAGTAAAATGGCTTTAATAGCCACATGAAATTCAAATCCACATGAGGAAATTCGAATTGATAGACTCTACTTGACTATAGGTAACTAAGACCTTGTCTAAATCACTATCGGAGGACTCAGTAGTTAACTGACCTTGTCTAAACCATAACCAGAGTTCATCGGAGCTCTAAAACACAACTCAAGTGTTACATTCAGTGTTGACTAAGGTTACCTGACTGTGGTAGGTGAGAAATGCGTCCCACATGAGTGCAGTCAAGTAAACCTAGCGCTAACTGAATGTAGAGGACTAGAACTGAATGTAACTGACTCCTAACTTAGCTTGACTAGTCATCAACTGAAGTGAACAGGCCTTGGTTGGTTTCGGCACTCCCAGTGGCTTCCTAAATTGTAGGGATTGGTCTAGGAGGCTCCTAAACTGATGCAATCAAGTGCAATCAGTGGCAGTGAGCCTCAATTAGTGTTCCCCACACTTTAGTAACTGAAACATGCGCCCCAATTAGGCCAAGTGGACCCAATGGTGTTAATGACTATAAATACACTAGATGGACTCCTGATTTAGACATATGACCAAATTTGGACAAGGGAGGATTAATAATCCTAACATCATTTTGGGTGATAACAAACATAAAGGAGTAGCTAAAACATATGGAAATTCAAATGGATTTACAGTAAATTCAATGTTTATAAGTGAAATTAAAAAAGTGTATAGTGTGATACCACCAGTGACATGAGAGGACGATGGATGAATTAAATGTATAATGAAGTTGAATGGTGGTAAATGTAGTAAACAAATGTTTATGTTAAAACAAGAATACCTTCCTACTTTGCAACTATGGTGCAATGCCATCCTATTGCTGAGAGGTGGACCAATTCCCTTCTATAGTAGTCACAAGGTTTTTATTGCAATTAAATAAATTGAAATTTCATTAATATCCACCCATAAGAGGACGTATGGGACCATTATAAAAGCTAGTGCTTACTTTTGACAATTATATATATAAATAAAATAAAATAAAATTCTTTATTTATATGTATGTTTCTTTATAAGATTCAAGTATCTTATATAAATAAGACTAGTATATAAAGATACAATTCTAACTCCCAAAGACTTTTTTCTGTTGTAACACCAGTGAAATAATAACAATGCTATACAATATATATTCATATTGACATTACAAGATTTTCTATAAAACAAATTATTTTAAATTTATAAAGTTACCTAATAAACTCTGATTAAAATATGTGCATTCATTGAATTTTAAAAAAATCCTCATTTCTTTAAAACTTATTATTTTCTCTCATCCCTTCATGAGAACTTTTATAGAAGTCCCTATATAGTTATTTAAAAGAAAAATAAGGGATGTTCGCAATATAGCCAGCATTGTTTTTGTTTTTAAATATATATATAATGAACTTGATTCAAGTGAAGATATGGCAGCTTCCATATAAAAAGGAAGAATGATTCAAGTCGTGTTTAGGTCCATAGAAATAGAAGCCAACGAAAGAAAATTAGAAGGGAAGAAGGCTTATTTGATTGAGGTATGTTACACCGAAATCTTGCACTCTTGATCCATGTGTCAACCATTTTCCTAATACCCAAAATTCTCTCTGCTAAAGTTGACTGAGATTGATATTTTCCTACTTTTTTCCCTCTTTAGGAAGGTCGACGCTCTTGTCCTTCATTCTAGGTGCGCCGAAGGTGCTTTTTCCCATCATGCTAGGTGCGTCAATGTCTGTGCTCTGTCTCCCACTGCTAGGTGCATCGACGATGGTTTTTCCCTTTTTAGAAAGTGCGCCGGTGGTGTTTTGAGGGCAAAAATAGGAGCTTTGAGGCCCTTCTCGAAGGTGGATGAGGTGGAGCTCTATCCCTATTATCTAGGTGAGGTGGAATTCGGTTCCTAACATATAGGAAAGATCCCTTTGATCCCTCCTCCTAATCCTCAACCTATTCTATCTCTTTAACCTTATAAATTAAACCCTCTCTCCATTTGGAACAGAGGAAGGACTATGGTACTATTATGCTGGTGGAATTTCTAGGTGATCCTTATCATTATTTGGAGGCTTGGCTTTGGCTTGGATTATTGGATGAAAGATTGCAGCGTTAAGGCTAGGTTGCGATGTTCTCTTCGATGTAATTCTATGTATCTCTTTGATTACATTAATACAAATTTCTTTCCATAAATGTTATTGTGTTAATAATATTTAGAGATTTCTTCCTTAACTGTTAGCTTAGATCAATTATATGTTTGGATACGCATATATTGTTTGCATGTTTCCACTTGCTTGACAGGTTTTTGCAGCTGGAGATCTGAAGATTTTGGAGCTTGAATCAATAAAGAGAGAAGATGATCTGCATATTTCAGGTAGGTGATCTATCCGTTACTTTGCATTTCCATTTGATCTAGGAAAGTAGGTTGTATTCTATATTTTATTTGTTCTATACCCACTTGGACTAGAGAGGTCTGGCTTGATTTCGATTGAGTAGATTTATCCGATAACAAGGTAAAAGATGGTGAACCTGTTGGATCCAATGCTGCAAGGTATAATGTGAGAGATCATTTTCTTATGGGTCATGGTGGGTGGCGAAACAATCAAAACATGTTTGTAAGTATATGCATTTTACATGATCAAAACAGTGTTGTTAGGGAGCATGCCACTAGACTTTTATCGACACTTAACAAGGATGTAGCAGTCTAGGAAGATAAACAAAATCTTTTTATTTGTGCTGACCGGTTTCCTGAAGTATAATGTGTTCATAAAATTGTTGTTCTTTGGGATTCTTCGGCTTCTGTTTATGCAGCCATAAAATCTAATTCACAATAGTTTATTTTTACAGGTTGATAAGTGCAATTGAGCATAGATTATACTCACTTCTTCCTCCCTATAAAAAACTGTTGAAGATGCCAAACCTAGAGTACTTGATTATCTCTGGTATTACTCACTTGATAGAGGTAAGCATGAGTTAATGTATGAAGTATATTGTTATATATACCATTGCACAGTGGCTTTTTATTTCTCGTACACCAAATAACTGCATGAAAGATAATACATTAATGTGTTTTGAATCCTGATTATTTTGAATTCTTAATTGAATTTGTTAGATTAGATTTTCCTATTTTGCTCATGAACTTGGTTATTGTTGTTAGCTATTGAACATTATAAATATTTTGCTTCATTATTTTTCTACTTTGCAATTCATTGTTTTTCTACTGAGATTTTTTTATTGGATTTTGAAGGAGTGAACTTAACTAAGTGGTCCATTGAGTATGAAGAGCTCGTTGCTAAGGCTTTGCCATTGAGTATGAAGAGTCTATTGGTGAGGCTTTCAAGCTGCTAAGTATGGGTTAATTGAAGCTGCTGTAGGATCTAAGTATGGCTTAGCAGCCAAGTACAAGTGGGATGGTTTAGCCATTGTAATATTTTAAAAGGCATCGATGTACTAGATGATTTTCATGTAAAGTTATATGGAGATAGTTTTTGAAAAAACTCATATTTATTGTAATACTTGACATTTCATATATATAATATAATTTGTATGGTTTAAAACTTATATGGTTGTACATTATATTATTTTTAAGTGTTATAATTAACTAATTAATTTGACATTGCATAATTCACATGTGTATTAGATGATGATAAATAATGTATGATTCTTTTTTTTTAATTTAAACATAATATCATATTAAAAATTTATATTGATTAATAATGGACACCATTAAAACTAATAAAATATAATAACCACACATAAAACAACTAAAAATGACTAAATTAGTGACCAATAAATGAGATTAATGACCAAAATTCGCATATAAAATAACAAAAAATTGAGAGATACTTAATCAAACAATGAGATATAAATGACCCAAACAACGACCAAAATTTGCATATTAATGGCCAAAAAGCAGTTTTTGTGGCTAATTTACGGTCTTTTATTATGCGACCAAATTTGGTCATATTCTAGTGTCATGTGGTCATTAATTTGGTCATAAATGTGGTCATATATTTGGTCATTGATTCAAATGTATGACCAAATTAATGACCAACTGACAAGTTATAAATGACCAAAATAAAAACGACCAATTTTGGTCGCTTAATAAAAGACCGTAAATTAGCCACCAGCGATCGCCAAACCAAAAGTGGTCATTGATATGCGGATTTTGGTCATTTCTTTAGTCACTAATCTCTCATTTTTCACTAGTGATAGAAAAAACAAATGGCTTCTTTACTTCATGATAATTACTTTAAGGTCATATTTGGCTCTCTTATATGACATGAATTTTGAATAACAACAATGTAATCTAGCATAGGAGCAAGAGGTGGTAGAACTTAGTTGATAATGACAACCCTCACACTTATACCGTTTATGTAAATCATGTGTGCAACATATATGATTTAAGAAGGTATTATATCTTGATTGTTTTCATATTGTTTGGTGTATATTCTTATTGCGCCGAGAGGGGCTCTACAATCCAGTATGGGGGAGATCTTGTAACGTTATGTAACGTTCCTCATGTAACATTCATCTTGTAAATGTCGGCCATAAAAAATAATAAATGTCAGCAATAAAAAATAAAAAATTTAATTATCCTCCAAAATAAATGTCGGCCACAAAAACAACCTAATATGGGGGAGATGTTGTGATATTCTTACCTAACAAAACAATAAAAAATAAAAAAATTTAATTTATCGGCCAAAAAGAAGTCGGCCAGAAAAACAACACAATATGGGGGAGATGTTGTAATGTTCTTACTTAACAAGATTTTAAAAATAAAAAATTGAATTATCCGCAAAAAAAATGTTGGTCGTGCACATGGTTTTAAAACCATGTGCAAGGCCTCCTAAACAACCCATGGTTTTATTGTACATGGTTTAGGAGGGCCTTGCAAATGGTTTTAAAACCATATGCAAGGCCTCCTAAACAACCCATCGTTTTATTGTACATGGTTTAGGAGGTTGTTGCAAATGGTTTTAAGACCATGTGCAAGGCCTCCTAAACAAACCATGGTTTTAGGAGGGCCTTACACATGGTTTTAAAACCATGTATGGGGAGAGATGTTGTAATGTTCTTTCCTAAAAAAATAAAAAATATTATATGTCGGCCATAAATAGTATTAAATATTAATATTAAAAATATTATATGTCTACCTTAAATAAAAAGATGTGTCTTTTGGTCTGAATTACGCCAAAGCTGATAGTTGAGTGCAATACTTAAAAAAAGGTTTGCACCTCCAAAGATTTGATCCCTCTCGACGCTTGATAGAGCCTAAGATTTGGATCTATGCTAATATAAAGTAGAGTTTCATATTTTTGTAATATATATGATGAGAGATATATAGCTTTCATGGCGTTGATTAGTTTGTCAATACTAAGAAATATTTCGAATATTTTGTAATATATTATATTATATGTAATTTTTAAAGTATATTTTTTTTAATTCATATTGATGGTAGGTAGCTGATGTCCAAGAAGGGTTGATGAGATATAATCCCATGCTCAAATGTGACAATGGGGTGATCAATCATGAACTTGCAGAGACACCTATCCTAGGCTACGATCTTCGAGGGGTTGCCTCTATCATTTCAAGCATTAAGGATGACATATGTATACCTCATTTTCAGGTTCATTCATTATCCCAATTAACCTTTAACGTTAGATTCGAAAAACCCAAATTACACATTTTTATAAATGAGCCTAACCTAATTAGGTCCATTGAATACGGAGAAATAACACTTTACTCATTTATATCACTTTCAACATTGGATTCAGCATTTCCAATCCCTTCCCTAGTTCAAAGTCATTTCATTTCCTAATTCAAAGTAGCTAAATTCCAAATTATAAATTGGCCTACCTAATTCAAGTATCAGAGGATCACAATTGGAGAGGGAGGTGAACAATAGATTATGAGTTTGATGAATTTTTTGTTTAAAAAATAAAAACGTAGAAGGGTGAATTTATTCACTTTATTAACTTCCATCCACTTGTAAAGTGAATCCATTTCCATAGTGGAACACACCACGTTTATTCTCCACTATGCCACGTTTATTTAGTGGTATGTATCATGTTTATGCAATGCTCATATCAATTGTTATTTATAAATGTTCATACATTGCATATCAATTGTTATTTATAATGGTCAAATAATTCTTGAGAAAAAATTTAATTCATGTAAATGTTTTAATTTACATTAGAGGAAATTTCAACTCAATAAAATGGGTCTCTAATAAAATAATATTTATTAATTTTGGAAGAAGAAAAGAAAAAAACTACTTTTTTGTTCGTATTTTCAACATATCTGTTTGTGTTTTTACTCAAATTTCGATCGGGAGAGCTTGGATACAGACCCTACTACCCCAAAAACAAGAAATATTTGAAAAAACGTGATGATGCAGAAATATTTGAAAAAACGTGATGATGCGGAATTAAATTATGCATCCAAAGAGTACCCACTCAGCATACTTTTGACGGACCCCTCTACCCCCAAAACAAGAAATACCTAAAGAAACGTGATGATGATGTCCATCAAAAGTATGTCGAGTGGGTACTCATTGGATGTAGAATTTAATTATGCATCCAACGAGCTCTCCTGATCGAAATTTGAGTAAAAACACATAGAGATATGTTGAAAATACGAACAAAAAAAGTAGCTTCTTTTATGATACCTATCCCCCAATTTATATTAAAAAACGTTTAAGACCTATACGATATTTCAAATTTAAAGCAATTTCATTGGCTAACACATGATGACATCGAATTTGAATGAAGGTTAAAAGGCCCATTTTGAGTTGAAATTTCCTCTAATGTTTGTTAATTTAAGGGTCTTTTTGGTAGATGTAGTAAGTTAATAAGTGGTCAATTTTATTTGCTAGAGAAGGGTTAATGGTTTGGACAATGTCAATGAGTTAAGCTGTAGTTAGAGGATGCAGTGCATTGTTGTTGTGAGAGTTTAAAATTTTAGTTAAGTGTTGTATATTTAGTGGTTATGAGAATATTCAATATGTTGGTCAATAAGTATCCAACAATTCTTTATTGATAATAAGACAAATTTAATTTATGCAACACAATGCTATATCTATTAACCACATAAGTGAAGTGAAAATATCTTGGCATGCCATATTCTAAAATACTTTGACAAAATGAATACTTGTTTTATTTCTTATTAATGTGTTGGTGGATATAAATTCCTTTCTTCTTCTTGATTTAATTGACACATTTGCAAAAAGATATCAAATACAAAAAATGTTCTAAATCTAAATTTATCAAATGCATTTGCATGTGTCTCTTCCTAAACTCTTCCTTCTACAACTTCCCTCTTCTAGCTACAACAAGTGACAACATCAGGGGCATTGCCACCTCGTAGTTCTTGTTGTATACATTTATCAAAAGCAAAGCTAGAGATGTGTAACAATGACTAACTTTAATATTCTCAATGGTATATAAATCAAAAGTATAAAGTAAGGTCGAAGGAATAATGGTATATTTTGGTGGATGAGGAAACAAAAGCTAATGGGATTTCTAATTAATTAATGTATATATGTGGAAATTAGATGGTTCATTATTTATGCCTGAGTTCATTATTGGTAGTTCAATTTAAAGTATAGGATAACCTATATGGATATTTCATAAGATAACTCATCACAATAGAGCTAAATATTCCACTACAAATATAGTGAATTTATACTCTATTGTATATATTGATTAACTTATAATCAAGTTATAATAAAAGTATATCATTTTCTTTAAGATAAATAACTGAGAAAATAAGAACAAAACTATAATAAGAAAAAGTGCAGACCATCACATTGAACACAAGGTTTACCTTAGAGAAACCCATGCAATAAGAAATAATGGACACCACCATATTGAACATTTACCTTGGAGAAACCCATGAGCGTGAAAAATCTAGCCATGCAAAATATAAAGAAAGATAATCACCCAATGTGGAGTGGATTGACATTGTGGCCTAAATAGAATACTATATGATTCCCTTCTTCCTCTACTTTTCTTTAGTATTCCACTACTTTTCCCTTATTAGCAATGGAATATTAAATTAATACAACGGGAATGAAAACCCTTTCTCCTTTAATGGCTAAGATTTTAGCATCTCTTCATAATCATTAAGGTTTTTACATGCTATGACACCCAATGAGGTTAGGGTTTTGGACTCTCTATAATATTCTTGAAATCCCATTTCTAGCAAGCTCCACATATTGCATCCACTTAGTTCTGCAATGGTGAAAGCAACATCAACTTGTTCAAGCAATAACTTCAATTGAGGTAATATTTAGAATGTTAGAAAGCTCTAGATAAAATGTCAAGGGACTATGAACTACATTTTCAAGGGTTTAGGAGGGACATAGTTGAAATTCCCAAAGCTATCTTTCGAACTTTCAATACCCTAAATCACCATATTAGAAGCATCCTCGAATTCTATGACCGGAATTGGGGTATATATGAGGTAATTGTAGATGTTATAGAAGATCATCATAATAGTAGGCCTACATGGAAAAAAACCAATAACATTATTTTTATACACTATAAAGTACCTATAATGGTGATAAAATATATAGCGATCATCCATTATCATACCTCCCCAATTTGGCATGATTTTGGTTACTTAAGAAGGATCTGAGGAAAAAATTCCTTAAATTTCTCCTTAGAGTACCAATTTGACATGCCTAGTAGTTTCCCTGTCTGTTGAACCTCCTAAATTTTATGTTGACCTCTTTTGGTCACTCCACTCTTCTCCTATATAACCATATCTTTAAATAACTCTTGTTGTGTATCCAACATCAAGTATTCTATGTAATTCAATACTTGATGGCTTGTAGAATTTCAGATTCTCCACATTCACCATTAAGTAAATGTGAATGTAGGGTGGTAAATTAAGTTTGAAAGTATTTTGTTTATATTTTACAGCACTAGGAAAAGACTGTATGAGTCAAATACTTGATTTATTAAAATATTCCTACAACCTTTCCTTGTTTAGGTGTAACCAAACTCTATCTCTTACAATTATTCTCTAGTCATACTTGGCCTTGTACTTTTGTTGTGATTTAAAAAAAATATATCTTGTACTTTAAAATGGATTTTCCTAATATTATATATGAATTTATCAACCTTCAGTGCTTCCCTATGGCATCTTTCTTCTCTCCCTCATGTTGTCCATGTAGCACATCAAGAACTGAAGGTGGAAAAAAATTAAAGCAATTTTCAACATGGGACTCACTAGTAGAAGTATTGACTACTTTATTGTAAGAGCGGTGAATAAATATCATATTCTTGAGAAATTGATTGTAACCCACCAAATCCTACACCAAATCCTCTCTTATAATTCATGTCCTCTCACCTTTAGGCATGCATACTTTATTCAAATTTTAAAGCATCTTATCATAGATATCATATTCATCCTTTTTTGTTTCCTTCTTCATGAACTTGGCCTTAATATTATTGAAATATATCCTTCAATTCCTAATATTCCATGCATTTCTCTTTATATCCATCACATGTGAAAGGCCCCATGTTCAAGAGTGGCCAAAGTCATAATTATAGGTGTTAGTGGTATTCACAATATGCATTCCAACTTTTTAGTGTTTCCCTTATTATACTCAATGACTAGATGAAACTATTACAAAAATTCCATCCATTTGTAGTGTCTTTCATATTGTAACTTAATCTGGGCCACCAAGTATTGTAAAAGCTAGTGATTGATGTGAATGATGGTATTATGTTATATTAGATTATGCTTCCACTTCAATGTTGGTGATGTTCTATGTTGGTGATGTTCATAGGTGGGGTAGTTTAATAAATTATTGACGTAGTTTATTGTATGACTCCCTACTCCAATATTTGTTGCAACTCATTTTCACTGCATCTACTCCTAGAACCAATATTTTATATAATCCTAGGTTTGGTAATAAAGTGTTAGGAAACAAGCCTAGCTCATGCCCCTCTTCGAGTTTAGGTGGAAATTCTTTAATATTTTTGAACACTTTTATAAATGCTTGTAGAAGATTCTTGAATTGGTCTTTATACTCTCTTGTACATCTCTTTAAACATGGCTTCATTTTTATCAATTCATTTACTTATTGATTATGTCTCAAGAATAGTAATGCAAACTTCCTACTTGAACTTATCATTTTTTAGCTTGGTTGGCCCTCATTAAAGGGATCTTAAATTTACCTATATTTGCATTGATGAAGAATGGTTTACCTTCTTTGACCATGAGGAATTGATTTGCTTTCTTCATGAAGATAACATCCTCCATGTGCATGTAGGGACTTCCAAACACTACAACACACACACACACACATGAAGACTTGGACTATATCTATGTCCATTTCATCAATGTAATTTGAAATTAATAGAAGAGATTATTTTGCATGACATAGTAGCATTTTATGAGTTGGCTTGTGAACCTATTTCAATTAGAGAATCCACCATTGTCTTATTGATTTAAATCTTAATATGTAAAATTTTGGTCATCTCCTTTTCTTCCCTAAGATGGACAATGCACATGTTTTGTTCCTTCTATATTATGGTACATTTAATTTTTCACCTGCATCTAAGTTGTTTTCAATCTAATTCCCTAAACTCATGCTTAACATGTTCTTCTACTTGGTATCCTTGTTGTGATTATTTTGATTTCGCATAGGATGTAGATTTTAACATTTTTATTTGGTATGGTCATATATGTTACAACGGTCGTGATGTTTAAATCCTTGCATTGATGTATAGTGGAAACAATATTCTATCCCTTTCTTTCCACTTCTTGTTTTTCTCCTTTTTGACATCTTTTGATATGCCTTCTTTCCCAAATTAATCTTGTACTCTATGAAATTGTCTTATAAAAATCCAGTTTTAATTACCTATCCACAAGATCTCTCTCTATTGTTTCTTTCACATGTCATGAAGTAATTTGGATTGCATTTTCAAACTTTTCTCGTTTATGTGATTGGTTTAGGAACAAGAGTCTTGGGAATTTATTATGGATTATTAGAGAACTAATTGATATATATAATAAACAAGTGTTGCTCTCATATTATATTCTTCAAAGTTGTTTGATGGGTTGGATATAACAAGCAAACCAATTTAGGACATACATTGTATTTATCTCAGCTACTCTAGTAGGGTAGGCAATGAGTGCAATAATAGGATTAATGATCCATGGTTCAAGTGTTAAACCTAAAAAGAGAGAATCAATGTGTGTTTTAAGGAAGAAATTGCTCCTTCAAATGAAGAAGGGAACACATGAAGAATCCTAGCGCAGAATCCCTAGGCTACGGTTATTCAAACTAATATCATGTTATAGTTATTTCCCTCTTTTATAGGAAGCTTAATATCACTACCAGGATCACAGGCCCTCTAGTAGTTGTTTTGTAATTTTTGAATTTAGACAATGTTCCTGAAAAAACAAGGACTATTTGTATCTTTTGTTATTATCAATGCAAAAAAAAATTAATATCTTTATTTCTAATGCTATTATAAAAGGACCTCGATGGAAAGAGCGGGGATCACTATTGTATGCTGACAAGCTAATAATATATTTCAAAACTATGTTTTATGCTCCATATTTGAAAGTGCTTCAGTACTGATTTTGTAGTGTAGATCTACAGAGTCAATGTCATGTAGAGGGGGGGAACTCTATAGGTAAGAAGTTGTCTACTTTTGTTCATGGTTGTTTATGCATTCTAAGTATAGTTTTAGTTTTATGTTTAAATAGATGTTTTGTGTTTAATATCACTCATTTTGTGTGTGTGGTCTCTGAGAGAATTTCTAATTTATATTTATGTTAATTAGTATAATTGCATAGTTGTGTATGGTCAAGTGATCATAAGATCAGTTAAATAAATCATGATAGCATCACAATTGACAAGAAATCAATCCTAATTATGTATTACTTAGGTAGCCAAAGGTTAGTTTAAAATATCACTATCATTCATGCTAAACTGCATAAATTGTCTTTATAAGTTGAGTCTGTATTGATTTTTTATTATTCATAAGTGTTAGTTTGTGGTTGAGTTTAGACATCAGTATAGGAACACTTTTTCATTAATCAAATTAGAGAGATTCCCTTCAAATACTAGGCATTCATTAGATAAATCAAGTAGACTAGTTTTGCATAAATGTTGCACTAGTATGTCGCAAGTACAAATGAACCCTAGATTGAAATTCAAATGAACAATAAATCAGTATTTTTGTTTCCAAAAAAACAGAGGTATATAATTTACTTGTCATCATAGGATGTAGCTTTCAACAATTTTCTTTGGTATGTCCATCTATATTACAATGGTCACAATAAATGTTTAAATCCTTTCGTTGATGTATAATGGAAACAATTTTATATCCCTTCCTTTTCACTTCCTGTTTTTCTTGACCTTGGAAGTGCTTACTGATTTGTTTGCTTGGATCCATTTGGTTGTTATGGATTAAATTCCCAAACTAGTATAAAAACATAAATAAATAGTAATCCCAATGCCTTGAGAATTAAATAAAGAGATGAATAAGTAACCTCTTTGAGGGAGCAACCTCATTTACAATATATCAAATGCACAAAGATAAGATAATCTCTAAAACTAGGTCTCCTTGGTATATATAAGTGACAAAGGGTAAAATTACAGTTAAGGTCATATCTAACCAATAAATACAATACTAATATAATAATAGAAATGTTATGTCACAATAATAGAAATGTTGTGTCACAATATCTAGGGCTTAACATGCCCCTCCCCTTTGAACAAGAGTCACCTCAACACTTAATTAAATGTAGATGTTTATACATGAAGAAATCATCTTCACATGCCATTTCTTCTATTGGAAAGTTCTTCCACTTGATGAAATACTCAATAATTATTTGATTTTATAATTGCTTAATTTATTTTTCAAGCATTGTTTTGGGTTCTAACTTCTAGTATGATTTTCCCTTCTTCATCAATCTATGGTAAAATAGTATGAACTAGAATCGTGTCATTAAGTGCATTTTTTAGGAAAAAAACATTGAAGACTATATGTACACATGAAAATGGAGGCAACTCCAATTTGTCAACCATAATTCCAATCCTCTACAACACCTTATAGGGACAATAATACTTGGGTGCTAATGTATTGTCGTTCTTTTGCTTCTTGAGATACAATTATTTATATGATTATAGCCCCAAAAATACCCAGACTCCCACTTCAAATTTCCTTTCACTATGATGTTGATCTACTTGTTGTTTCATCATATTTTTTGCTATAGCTAAGTTGTCTTCCAATATTTGGAGAACCTCTTTTTGGTTCTCTGTGTGATCTTCCACTACTTGGACCTTATCTTTCCCTTTCAAGGATGATGTGATGGATGGAGTATGATAGTCACACAGTGCCATAAATAAGGACATCTTTTATGAAGTATGGAAGGAATTTTTGTACCACCATTTTTCCAAGGGAAACGACTTGATCCATTGTGTTTGTTTATCAAATGCAAAGCAACAAATATGCCCTTCTAGGAATTTATTCACAATCTCATTTTTTCCATCAAATTGAGGATGGCAAGAGGATTTTTTAGCCAATTGAGTAAAAAAATAGGAAAATATTTCCTTCTAAAAATTACCAATTAAAAATGGATCTCTATCACTAACAATAATCTTGAGGATTCCATGTAGCTTATGAATTATCATTGAATGTTTTGTCTAATGTATTTGATTAAAAATAATGAGAAAGAAGAGAAAATGAACATCCTTTGTGAGTCAATCCACAACTACCATGATGACATCCTTTCCTTGATACTTTGGTAGACCTATGATAAAATCCATTGAGGCCACTTCCCAACATTGACTTAGTATGGCTAATGGCTATAGAAGACCTTGTGTCTTGATTATATCTCCATTTTTATGTTGGAAAACCAAACATTATGCCACAAATTTTTGGACATAATTTTAATACCTTCCCCCAAAAAATACTTCTTAATCCTATTGTAAGTTTTCAACAACCCTAAATGTCCTTCTATAGGAGAAATGTGCAATTCCACAAGCACCTATCATTTGAGTTGGGAATTCGTACATAAATATTAGTAATCTTGATTCCACACAAATTTATCTAATGCACTAGGGTCCTCTTGTAGTTGTTGAATTATCTTGCATGCTTTTTGAACTTGCTTCCATTCTATCCTTGCTTCTTCCACCCAATCAAATTACGGAATGGAAATAGAACAAAGTAATCCCTATGTGTCTTTTTCTTTCCTCTGGAGTGCTTTTGCTACCACATTTTGTTTTCCTTTTTTGTAGATAATTTCAAAGTCATATCCTATAATATTTTAATCTTATTTTTTTTCTCTTTTGAAAACAATCATTGTTATAATAAGTACTTAAGGTTATCATGATACATTGTTACCTTGAAGTGTCTTCCTATTAGTTAAGGGCATCATTTCTTCAATGCATGTAGTATCAACAACATTTATTTTTCATAAATTGGTTTGAGTAAGTTTTTTCCTTTAAATTAGCAACTTTCAAAGGCAAGGGGCCTTCCTTCTCGCATTAAAATTACACTAATTACATGCCATAAGGAATTACATTATGTAGTAAAGGTTTTCATGAAGTCAGGTGTGTCTAATACAAGAGTTGTACACATAACCTCTTCGAGTTTTTCAAAAATATTTGATTTCTTCTTGAGTCCAAGAAAAATGTCTCATTTTTTAATAACACTATTAGAGACGTTATTATTTGACCATAATTCTTGACAATCTTGTGGTAATAGCTTGTCAATACTAAGAATCATCTAAGATCATTTAAGGTTTTGGGAATTATTTATTCCATTGTAGCTTTAATTTTGATAGGGTACACTTCGATTCCGTCATGAGATACAATACAACCCAAATATTCCACTCCTTGAACATCAAAGGCACACGTATAAGGCTTTGCATATAGTTGTTGCCTTTCCAATAGTTTTAAGACCATATCAACAGTTTGTACATGCTCTTCCCAAGAATTGTTATAGATTAGTATATCATCAAAAAATACTAACACAAATTTTACGAGGAATGGTTTAAATATATAATTCATTAATATTTGAAATGTGAAAGGTTAATTGGTAATGTCCTTTTATATGTTCTAATGTTTTTTTCGATGTGTCTTCTTACTTCATTGTGATTTGATAATATTCTGAATCGAGATCCAACATGGTAAAGAAAAATGCTCCTTGTAATTAATGCATTAATTCATCAATGACAGGAATAGGAAACTTATGTTTAATGATCATTTTGTTGAGATCTCTATAATATGAACACATCTACCATAAATTTTCATTTTTATGAACCATCACAATTGGTGCAAAGAAAGCATGTTGGAAAGGCTAAATGATGCCAACATCTTACGTTTCTTGAACCATATGCTCAATCTCACTTTCTTGTGCATATGGGTACCCATAAGGTATGATGCCAAATGAGACACATCCTAGTTGCAAGTGAATACCATGGTTATGATCTAAAGTAGGTGGAATGCCTTTAGGAATTTCTCCAAATACCTTGGAATGATTGTCAATAACTCTTTGGGTATCTATGGGAATAAGCGGTCTAGATGTTTGAACATCTTATGAGCATAACTATGCAATTACACCATGGTGTCCCTTTTTTAGCAATTTTGTCATGTTGTTAGAGCTTATCACTTTCAAGGGTTCCCCTAAGATACCTTTGAGTTCAATTTCCTATCCTTTTGAAAAGAATCTCATGAAAAGTTCTTGAAAATTAAGAGTCAGTGTTGCCAATTATTGTAACCATTGAACCCCTAATACAACATTAAAACCACCCATTTGTATTATAGTCATTGGACTATCCAATAAATACTCCCCCATGATGAGCTTAATACTATGACACTTCCCCAAACAATTCATTGTACCTCCATCTGTAATCATTACTTGAAACTTTGGTGCTAGATTTATATATATATAACGCCATGGAGCTCTATAGTAAGGCGCAAGAAGGAGGCGAAGTCGAAGGGAGCAGGAGCGGAAGGAATCAGGAGGGTTTTTTCATTTTTTCTTCTTAATTCTTGCTTGCGATGGGAGGCCACACACTAAAAGAAAAGCAGCAAGGAGGAAAGAAGGGTTCAAATATTAACGCAGGATGCAAATCGATGAATTCAATTACACCCCAGATGCGTGGGAGGACTCTATTTTCTACATGGACAAGGAAGTGCATAGTACAGAAAGGTAGGCGGAAACAAAGGTTGAAGAAAGGTGTTTTCAGTCCGCACATGTGAAGGTAAGAATTATGGAGGCACAGGTAGAAATGCCCAGTCCCTCGACACATGCAAATAAATCTAAGGCATGTAATAACATGATTGCAAACAACGAATCATCTCCATATATTAAGTGCACAATCGTCAGCAATAAATAGCCTTGCAAATCAAAAGGAGTAAGGTCGAGGAAGAATATTATGGAATTAACCGTAGGCAGAGAAATAGAACTCAGATAGATCCCTAATTATTTGAAGTTAGCTTTAGTGGGTCGTTTCTGCAGCAAGTTCCCTGGTCGGGAAGCAATGTAGATATGGATAAATTAAAATTGGGAGGGGGAGCTCGGATACAAGCCTGAATTCCATGTGCTACAAAGAGGGTGGTTTCTGTTGAAGCTGTGCCAGGAAAAGGATGGACAGAAGTTGTTGGATAGAAATTGGCAGTGGAAACCTTCGGGTCTTATTTTACAAAAATGGAGGATAGACTTTCATGCCAGAAAGGAACCATATAACATCCATCAAGTTTGGGTTATAATCCCAGGGTTACCCATGATGCTTTTGCAGGAGGATTGTCTTATAGCAATAGGCAACAAGATAGGGAAATTCATGACATTAAAAAAGGATTGGGAATAAAAAGTGGACCGTCGCTGTGCAAGAATTTTGGTGGAGCTCGATTTAAAGGACGGCCTGTATGAAGAAATAGTTATAAACATGCACAGGAGTTAGTGGAGGTAGCGATTAGACTATTGGAAAATACTTTTCCATTTTTATGGGTGTCGAGAGGTCAGGAACCTGCTTAAGAACTACACAAAAAACTCGAAGGAAGGTCGGTTCAAAAAGGTTTGGGTCAAGAAGACAGGGCTGAAGAAGGTTGAGAAGGTAGGGTAGGAAGACATCATAAAATGTGGCACAGAAGCAGAAGAAGTTGAGACAGAAGCTGATAAGGGTAAACAAAAGATCGAACACACTGAACTAATTCAGCTAGAAGCAGAGCAAGCTGAGAACAAAATAATTCTAGGGCAAGAAGCACGAAGTGTTGGTGAATCTAGCGGACAACAACAAGAAGAAGGTGGTGAGACTAAAATAATAAGTCAATAGAAGTTTCTCAGGCAATAATTCAGCAAGTGGATGGATCAGTAACCAAGGGATGAATACACCTCAGCAGGGTCGCAGAAACGGCGGAAGATGGACACCTAAACCCTAGCAAATACAACGACTCATGTCAGAAAGGATCATCATCCATGAGATCCAAAGGTAAAGATTCCAGTACTAATATTGTGATTAGTGTTGTTAATGAAAGTGACATTGTACGTAGTTTAGAATCATCTCCTAAGGATATAACAAAGGAAGCTCCTTGTAAATTGGCGAAGAAATATTACAATTTAAGACCCAAGGCTTCCAAAAGTACGGGGAAAGAGTGGATTTCAACAGGAGGGTTGGCCCCAAAAAATGTAATTAAACCTCAGATGGGAAGGAAAACCTTCCTTTCAAAGGCATAGAAACAAGCTATCTTAGATGTTTAACAGGGTAGGAAAATAACAATTTCAAGGGCACTTAGAGACAAAGCCCTAGGAGGGACTATAAAATTAAAATACTCTCCTCAAACATTAGGGGTTTAGGGGCGATACCCAAGAAAGTCGCCCTGAAACGGCTTTTAGCCATCACAATTCCTACTGTTTTATTGTTGCAAGAGACAATGTTAGAAGGGAAGAAGGAAGAAGAAGCGGCAAAAGAATGCGTTAAGGACTGGGGAATGACCAGTAGTGATGTAGATGGTCACTTAGGAGGAACCCTAACAGCTTGGAGTCCTGCCTTAAATCTGATTTCAGCCCATCGTTTTGGAACAGTTGTGGGAATAGAGCTGGAAGGCAGTAAGACGGGGAAGCATTTTATGATCTTGAACATTTATGGGCCTTTCTATGATAGAAAAACTTTTTGGGAAAGACTGGAAGGATCTAGAGCCATGGACTTGCCAGATCTTATCTTAGGAGGAGATTTAAACCTAACTCTGACCAGTAATGAAGTATGGGGTAAAAATGCGAGATCTAACTCTCTAGGGTCCTTTTTCAGTCATCTTTTTTAGCAGAATGGTTTAATTGATATGGAAGCAATAAAGCTAATGCCCACATGGAGAAACAGGAGGGGAGGAGATTAGGCCGTCTCGAAAAGATTGGACAGATTCCTGGTTTCGGAAAACTTGATAAGGATTGATTTAATTATACAAGCTATGGTGGAAACAGGGGGCATTTCAGACCACTGCCCTATAGTCCTGACAATCAAAACCCCAGAGGTAAAACTTCCTGCTCCTTTCAAGTTCAAACCCCAATGGCTTGAAGAGGAGGAGTATCGAGACCTCATTCTAGGAGTGTGGGAACCATTGCATGAAGCACAAAATCACTCTTTGATGCAACAATTCGTGGACAATTTGGATAGAGATAAAAAGATATCAAAAGAATGGGATGAGAATTTTAGAATAATACAACAAGAAGAATTAAAGCAGATATAAGTACAGATTAAGGAGTTATACGAAAATAATGAAGAAGGAGTCTTCATTGAAGAAGAACTGGGAGAGCTAAAAAAGCTGGAAGGGAGGAAAGAAGCACTCCTATAGAAGGAAGAGCGAAAATGGAGGCTTAAGAGCAGAGCTCTTTGGTTAGCAGAAGGGGATCATAATACAAAGTACTTCCACATATATGCTTCTCATAGGAAAAGAATCAATACAATCCATGAGATCAGGACTGTCCAAGGCTCTTGGGCTAAGTCCTTTGAGGAGAAAACACAGGCAGCAGTGGAACATTTTCAAGGCATGTTCAAAGAGCCAGAAGGATGCCCGATAGCCAAGATGCTGGAGCTTCTAGACCTATTCCCAAGGTATATCACAGAAGAGATGAATGAAGAACTAACCAAAGATATAACGGAGGAAGAGATACAGGAGGTGTTACACTCCTTTCAAAAAGGTAAGAGTCTTGGGCCTGATGAATTCACCTTACAATTTTTTCTTGGTTCTTATGACAAGATAAAGGAGGACATTCTAGCAGTAGTCAAGGAATCTAGAAAGGCTGGGAAGGTTCTAGGAAGCATGAATGCTACTTTCATAGCTCTAATCCCAAAAAAGAGAAGGTTAAAGATTTTCAAGCCTTTAGACCAATATCTTGTTACAATATTTTTAACCCAAAAAATTGCTCATATAGCCTACACCATGCAAAGACATCCATCTCCTAACCTATTTGACCCCCACACCCATGTTTAGCCTATGTTTTTCTCACAAAGGCTCAAAAATAATCAAAAGGGGGCTTAAAAATCCCAAAAGAGCCAAAATAGCTCACCAATGAGCCAAAAGGCTCACAAAGGGGCTAAAAGGCCCAAAAAGAGGCTAAAAACCCTAAAAGTGCTTAAATTCCCCAAAAAGGAGCTACTAAACAAGGAAAAAGGGCTTAAAACCCTAGGTAGGGTCCAAAACCCTAACCAGGGGCTAAAAGCCCTAAGTGGAGAAAAAAGCTATTAAAGGAGGTGTGGGGGTCACCATCAAAAACATCCATTTTTCCCTATCGTTATAATGACTGTATGAGTACCTTGAGAGACCTTTCACTCTCAAGCTATTCATCCCTCCTAGCATCATCCCTCCATTTTCTCATTCTCATTCCCTTGGTGTGTTGAGCCATAGCTCCCCCATTCCCAACCTAGATAGATAGGTATAATTTTTGTGTTATGTTTATTTCTTTTGCAGTCTGTACATGTTCATGCTTAGCTTAGTTGTAATGGTTTGTTGCAGGATTGCTTCTATTCATTTCTAACAGTGTTTTGCATGGTTTTCTTCGTTTTTATTCTCATAGACTCTACCCTTTCATCCTATAGACGAAAGGGCAGGTGCTTCTACACATAGCCAGGGTTTTTCCTTAGCTACAAATATGATTTATAAAGTAATAGCAAAGGTTATTGCGCAAAGAATCAAACCTATTCTTTGCAAGGTAATATCAGAGGAACAATTTGTATTTTTGTATAATAGACAAATTCTTGATGCAGTATCTCCAGCTCAAGAGGCAATACATACCATTAAGAAAGAGAAGCAGAGAGCCTTTTCCTTAAAGCTAGACATGTCCAAAGCCTATTACAGGGTTAGCTGGACCTTCATCAGGTTGATTCTCATACAATTATGGATGAATATGGAGATGGTAGAATGGATAATGGGGTGTATTCAATCCACCTCCTTTGCAGTCTTGATCAATGGATCACCCTCTGGCTTTTTCAGACCTACTAGAGGAATAAGGCAGGGTTGTCCTCTGTCTCCTTTTATCTTCCTCCTGGTGGCTAATGCCTTGAGTAGGCTAATCCTAAAAGCAAGGAGGGAAGGCAGAATTACAAGAGTCAAAGTGTCAAGGACGGAGGAAGTAACAGACACCTTGTTTGTGGATGATGTCCTGCTGTTTGGGATAGGAGAAGAGGAAAACCTGATGGAATATGCCACTTTTATAGAAAAATACAAGAAGGCTGCAGGGATGATGATTAATATATAAAAATCAATGGTGGCTCACAATGAGTTCTCAGAATATTTAGCTCAAAAGTCGAAAGAGATTCTAGCCTATCCTACAAAACTGATTTTTGCAGGCTTCAAGTACCTGGGCTTTTATCTCAAACCCAACAGTTATGCATTTCAAGATTGGATGTGGCTCTATCAAAAGATAGAATCTCGAGTCTCATCATGGGCAAATAGATTTTTGTTGAGAGGAGGAAGACTGATTTTGATTAAGGATGTGCTTCAGAGCATTCTTGTCTATTGGGCTTCTATAGCCTACATTCCCAAAGGAATCTTGACAAAAATAAGGAAAACGTGCTTTGCATTCGTGTGGACAGTAAGAAAACAAATCAATGGCATTCCTTTGGCTAAATGGACCTCCTTAGCTCTACCCAAGGAACTAGGAGGCTAGGGAATTAAGAATCCAACTCTCTTCAGCAAAGCACTGGCAGCCAAATCCCTCTGGAGGCTTGTGCAAAACATAGATACCTTATGGGGTAGGGTTCTTTGCTCTAAATGTTTTCCAAAGATGAATACCATTGATTGGATAAGAAGCCCTAACAAGTCCTTCAAGAATAGGTCTATGGGATGGAAAGCTATGCTGCAAGCCTTTCCACTCATTGGTAATTGGACAGCCTGAGAAATAGGTAGCAGGGGAAGTGTTAGGATAGGGTTAGACCCCTGGGCAGGAGCAAGGGAGGACTGGAGCAGTTTGAAGGAGAAAAATCATGGTGGTGGCAGGGACTTTGGGATTCAAACTATCCGATGAAAACCATTCTCACATTTTGGCTTGCAATAAACAATAGATTGTTGACTTGGGAAAACTTGAGCAAAAGAGGCTTTCAGGGACCAGGGTTCTGCATTTTGTGCAAGAAAGAAGAAGAACTTACTTCCCATCTCTTTGGCATATGTCCATATGCAGGCCAGGTGTGGTCTGATGCTTCAAGGGAAATCTTTCAAGATAGGATGAGTAGCTTGGAAGGATCATGGGAGCAGAAAACTAAAGATTGGTGGAACAACAAAGCGGTATGTGAGTTTAGTGTTTTTCTTGTGTTATTTGTATTCACCATATGGGAGGCACGAAACGGAGCAATTTTCAAGAATACATGGACTCCCATTGATATCTCCTTAGCTCTACTGGTGCAGAAAGTACAAGAACACATATCATCACCCAAAATTGGAAAAACAAGAGCTGTGACAACCCCTGTGATTGAAAAAAGTCATCCGTGGGATTTCTTTGATGGTGCCAGCCAAGGTGACCCCCCCATTGGAGGGGTTGGAGGGGTGATCTTCATAAATGAAACAAAAAAAAATTCTCTTAAGCTTGGCCTGGGAAGAGAAACTAACAGTAAATCTGAGCTCTCAGTGCTCTGGGCTACTCTTAAGTTAGCAAAGGATAAACAAATAGAAAAATTGCATATCTATGGAGACTCCAAGACGGTTATAGAATGGGATCAAGGAAAAAATAGCATAAGAGCTCCTCACCTGCAAAATTTGCTAAAAGCAATTCGTACTTTACAACCATCCTTTGAAGTTATCATGTTCAATCACATCTGCAAAGAATTCAATGCAGAAGCTAATAAGCTGTCTAAACAGGCTTTAGCCATCCAGACGGGGATTATCGAAGGCAAGGTCATCGGGGAAGGAGAATCCTTTCTGTTTTACAACCCATTATGATTCAAAAATGGATAGGATTATTGGTATGATTAGGCTTCAGTGAAGATTGCGCAATTTTCAGAACAGTTCTCCTTTTGTGGAAAAGAGGCGGTTTGTGTGAGCACAGAAGACAACCCAGGCTTCATCGCTGGGGAAAAAGATGAACCACGGGATGATGTACAACAAGTTCCTCTGTCTGAAAGAAAGATGTTGTAAAATATGTATGTAGAAAGTTTTGTTCAAAAAAAAAACAAAGCAAGCTGTATAGGCTGTGAAATGATGTAAGCTTTGTAAGCAAAGCAGAANTATATATATATATATATATATATATAGCAGTTCAAAAGTTTGTCTAATTTGCACTTAATGTAGTTATGGGTACTACCAAAATCAATCAACACTGTTAGGAGTTACCTTCTTATTTTTGATATATCCTTCTATCTTAGGAGTTTGAGGAGTGTTAATTCCACTAATGCATGGAAATATATGGTTGGAGTAGTATATTCTAGTTCTATATCTTGAGATTGTTCTAACTCTTGATCTCATTCCTCTTCCCAATCTATGTAGAATAAGTTCTTCTCAATACAAGTGTTCCCCTTATTCCATTTATTATCACAAGTGAAACATTACCCTTTTTTCTCTTCTTTATTCCAATTTCTAAGGTGTCAACCTTGTAGGCTAAGTGAGGTTAGGAATAGAAACATTTCCCTCTTTATAGGTACCAGTGGCATCCCTTCTAGTAGGCATATTTTTACTTTTAACTTTTCTTTCCAAACTAAAATTATTCTCTAATGATTTAGGTTCAAAGAGGCATACCTCATGTTGAAGCCTCTCCTTTAAAGTTCCCATAAAGATATCCAACAAATTATCCTTCAAAATGGTCTTCACTCTAAGACTTAGCTTTCGAAATTTCTTTGTATGCTCTATAACTAGGTCTCTTTGCATGAGATTTATCAATTGGTTAAAGAATGTGTTGCTCTTAGTATCTGCATAATGTGTTATCAATTCATCAGTAATAACCGAGAGACAATAGAGTCTTTTTATGATCACAAAGCCATTGGTACCACACAAATTGACCAAGTTTTAAATCAAGGATGCAATAGTTACCTTTGTAAAGTCAACACTTGGTGTAGGTCAATGAATTGATCAATCTAAAATATCCATGTTATTGAATCATTACCATCAAACTTTCTGATATTAATCTTGGGAATGAAGTATTTTCCTAGTCCTGAGTTGAAAACATGATGATGTGGATCATGGAATGATGAATGAACAAGTGTTGGGGACTCAAACCTCTTATTCTCCAATTGTTTTTCAATTTTCTTAATATGTGACTGGGTTTGTTCTCCTTATCGTCTTTAGGAGGAGATGAATTAGGGGTAAAGAGGAGTCTTATCTCTTTTACAATTCCCCCCTTAATATATTTGAGATCATATTTATTATCCATACTTTCCATATTTTTATCCACGTTTTCCTCTTTTGTTCCATATTTTCCATTTTACTTTCTATTTCATTTTTTACATGTGTGAAATCCACCTTTTTATCATTCAATTTGATACATTTGTTCTCGATGGACTAACTCAAGTGGTCGAGTGTTGTAAGTTGTGAGCACAAGGTATCGGGGTCAAATCCCCGCAAGGCTATACATCACTATATAAGGGCCTCACTTCATGTTCACATCGAGTTACCTTTGTAATAAGAGCAAATGGACGAGGCCCCTTTGGGTGGTCCCCCTATGCGTTGTTCCCATGGACATAACAAGCCCAGCTGGG
>LPNX010023323.1:0-16628 GCA_001517045.1 Pseudotsuga menziesii | reverse complement strand
ATATATATATATACACGTATATATATACACACACACACACATATATATATATATAGAGAGAGAGAGAGAACAATGAAAACAATCATTTTTCTAATAAGTACTTAAGATTATCATGATACATTGTTACCTTGAAGAGTCTTCCTATATATATTCTTCCAAAATCATAGTTGATCTCTCTAGAGGTTTAACTGGTGTAACGTTTTTTGCACTACCCTCTGCCATGTGGGCTCACAATAGTAGTTTTCTATATTTATTATATATTTTAACTTCATCATAGTTTTTGAATCACCCCAAACAAATATTTTAATCGAAATTATGTCAATTGTAAATTACATACATTCTCAAGCCTCGATTTGGAGCATGTCTTGCTAGTTGACCTTCCACCTGAGGTAACTATGAAATTTTGTCCCTTCTAAGTATGAAAATCTATCTGGTAGTATCCTAATATGTCTTCTCTAAAATGCCACATGTTTTACCAAATTCTGAATATCCAAGTGAAAGTTATAATAACTTTCCAACAACTCTGTTGTTTTGGGCCCTTTTAGAAAAGCAAAATAGTGTCCAATTTTTCAAATATGCTTATGAAATGTTTAGCTGAAATAATTTGGCCTATATACTATCCCGTGCAACTAGTGGCACTCAAATTGGGGTTTGAATGCTTCAAATATAATAGTTTTACCTCAAACACCTTTTTGAGACTAGTTTTTGGATTAGTAAAAAACCCACATTCCATATAATATAACTATGAATTTATAGTGAATCATGACCTGAAATTTCTACCATAGGTACCTACAAATGTTTTCTAACTCTCCTCCAAAGTTAGATGTCTGAAACATTCTCAAAATGTTTTTATACCAAAAAAGTGTCCAATACCAAATATTATGGAGCAAATTCCCAAAATAGAATAAAGATAGAAAGAAAGAGTAATCCCAATGCCTTGAGAATGAAATAAATAGATGACTAAGAAGCCTCTTCAAGCGGAAACATCCTTTTACAATATATCAAATGCGTAAAAATGAGATGATCTCTAAAACTATGTCTCCTTGGCATATATAGGAGACAAAGGGTACTATTAAAATTAAGGTCCTAGGGGACCATACAATTACAATTAAGGTCATAGACAACCAATAAAAACAATGTCAATATAATAATAGAAATTAATGTCACATTATCTAGGTCTTAACATTTGTTGTCCTTCCTCCTTTTCAATATTTTAAAATTGTGCTTGCGCACAATATTTATCATTTCTCTTAGGTTTAAAGCATCACTTGCATCCTTGATTGTGTAGACCACTCAAATACTTGATGACTATACCCTAGTTCTTGGGAGTTATTCCCAACTAAATGGTTTGTTTTATGAACTTGGTAATGTACTCTTCCATACTCTATCATTGTTTCTACTAGTATTAATTCCAATGAATGCTCTAGTCCTATGCATACCAATAGGGTAAAAATAGTACTTGATGATATCTTTAAAAAATTCTCACTTAGATACTAATGGATCACCTCATCCTCTAGTGTCAACATCTTCATATAACGTTTCTACCAAATTTTTAGTTGTCCCCCTCTCTTTAGTTAGGTGGATGATATCTAATACTCTTATATGTACGCAAACCAAAATAAACTTATAACTACCTCAATAATTGATTCAACTTCACAACATCGATCTCACATTCGTAGGGCTTGATTTCACTTTAAATAGAGACTAGAGCCAATGTACTCTCATTCGAACCAACATGCTCCCTAAAGGATTTGAACATGTGTTTTAGAACTGTGATAAATACTCCCATATTCCTAGAGATCTTGGAGTTATTCCAATCCAAATTCTCTTCTTATAGTCATCCTTTGGAGTAATATTACATTCAATCGCCATGGCTAGGGCTTGAGGTTGTCTCCATGCTAATATTTGGATGCTACTACTAGTCCACAAAACTGTAAAGAAACTCACTTTGATACCATATGATATGTAAATTGTCATGGATGTTCCATAAGACAATGTGTTATAACATATATAAATATGCTACTACAAATAAAATGAGGCTATGCTCTAATATAACGCGTAATGATTTAATTGTGATCAAGTTTAATATTAGAGTCATATTGATTTTTTAATGAAAAATAACTAATAGAATAAGAATAAAGTTACAAGAGTATAAATTGCACATGATTAATACATTGAACATAAGATGATCCCTAGATAATTAATATCAAGTGTGAAAACTCTAGTAAGAAATAATGATTACGCCTTGTTATTTTCTTCTAAAACTTATAGTGCAATAATACAATATAGATAAGCACTTGTTATGGAGTAGATGGATATTGTGGATTGGAAAGGATACTCAAAGATGTCTTATTTCTATGTTGTACTCTTATACCTTAGTACTTGGCTTTTCTTGACCATGGATTAGCAATTTAATACACTTGGAACAAAATCCCTTCCTCTCCTAGGAGTTAAGGTTTTAATGTCCCCTCCTATCCATTCAGGGATTTGGATTTTTCATGCCCCAAATTTTTATAAAGGTTAAGGTTTTGAATCATCTGTAATATTTTTGAAGTCCACATATGGCTTCCTCCACATGTGTGAGTAACTATATAAAAAATATTGTGAATGAAACAACGTCGAACTTATATGTTCACAAATTCTCTTTTCAAAGGGACATTTATTTAATGACATAGCCAAACTTTAGAAGTTTCAAAACCCCAAATGACTACATCAAAATAAGTTCCTAATATGGGTCCAATACATCCATAACTCTATGAAATATCCAAAATGATAAGAAAATATATAATGATCCATTTAAAATTATCAAAAACAAATCTTTCTTTCAATGAAACAAAGTACAATTTAATTAAAAACATATTATAATTCATATAAATTTAGTTTTGCTCAAAACGATTCATACAATTTTAAAAGGATTTTCTTTTGTAAGGCTAGTATCCACAGAGTTTTGAACCGGTGACCTTACACAAGGAATGTCTTAACAATACATCCATTCACCGTCTATTCTACACCACGTAAGCTAAAATGAATATTTAAAATTGAAATTTTTTTTATGTCTCCTTAATGTTTTTTTTCGCTTGAATCTCTCCAACGTGTAGGAGTGGCCTATGGTCTGAGAAACCACAACCCATGGGATTCTAGGCCATTAAAATTACTTAGGGATCGCACCCGGCCTGGACCGCACCAGCCTCAACTTGGTTGGATTTTGGATGTTGCATCCCAACTAAGTCACCCCTAAGGAGAATTGAACTAGGTCACCTTGGAGATGAGACCCAAACCTTAACCGAGTGAGCTAGAAAGAATTGACAACGTCTCCTTGATGTTATTTATATTTCCTTTTGTTATTTTATTATTTAATATATATTTTTTTATAATCAACATATTTTATTAATGCTTTTGTTTTTGTTATAATTATAATTTACAATACACCATTTTTAAGTGAACGTTTCTCTTTTTTTTGAACCGAGAGGAACCCATCTGGAAGCCCAAGAAACTTTGTTAATTGCACCTCCGGATAGTAAACCTCATAGGTCGGGCCCAACCTTAATGTTGAACATGACATAATAAATAGGAATAGATGGTCAACATGGTTGCATGAGGTGATGAGGGTTGCGAGTCCCCTGCAGGGAACCAAACATGGGCTTCCATTGTGACAACCATTAGTCCCCACTACTGAATCCGTCCCTCAACCTTTCTCTTATCGTAAGAATAGATATAGAAACGTTGCAAAAAAATTGTTAACTAAGGAAGAATACTTTTGTCAATATTGAAAGATAAAAATTGTAGAAATGGATTATAAATTAAAAGAATAACATATAGATTTAACTTAAAATAAATTTGACATGGTTGGAGAAAGGTGAGAAATAAATAGGTAATAAAATTTCTAAATTATATTAGAAGCAAATGTATCGAAGGGGTGTACCAAACAATGGAGAGATAGGAGACTAGTATGCAAAAGAGACATAAGGATTCTTTAAGAATTAATTTCACGAAGAAAAAAACAATCCTAAAGGTGAATGGAATTACTAAATTCAAAACAAAGATTGTAAGTGAAGGTATAAATAATAAGGAAAGTATAAGGATGAGAACATTTAATCCCAATAGGGATGTAAGAAAATTGGTGTAGTTTATAGTGTTTTAAATGTGTGCTCAGAGTACATAATCTTCAACATGTTTTATCTTGATTAATCCTTGCATATTTTTTTGACTGCCAAGCCATGTATCCACTTTCATAAGGGGGTCTCCCCTCTCTAATGAATTTGAATCCTTATGTGCACTTATTGAATCACTAGGAAAATCGTCTCATAAACCTCCACTGTCAAGATTTGTCAAGAAAGTGGATCATTTTCCAAAAATCAAGCTACCAATCTCTTCACTGAGGAAAATGGCTCTATATTTGATGAATAGATGATTGATAGGTGAATTCACTAGAAATTGACCCTCACCAAAATCTATGTCAATATGGGTTCAAAATAGTAAAAGGGAAGCTCACATATTATTTCTATAGAAGAGGTTTTTATGTTTTTTCTATCTGAAAATTGGGGGAATCTGGATCTCATGTTTAGAAATGGACCTTATTTCCTTGGACCCAAAGGTATGTACTTGAATCATTGAACCCCGTATTTCGATCCAAAACTGAATGCCCCTTTAACAATTATGTTTGGGTAAACTCCCCCATTTTCCTCTACGTTGTTGGAATGAAGATTGTCTAAAAACAATCAATAATTTGTTGGGAAAGTATATTGATAAAGTCGAACCCAATTAGTTTGATTTATTCACCTACACTAGAATATGTGTAGAAGTAAACTTGGAGAAAATCATTCTTGAGGTATTGTCCTCTCCTTGGATAACTGGAAGCATGTCCAAGATTAGATTATGTGCAATTTCCTTTCAAATGCAAGGTATGTCATTAGTATGGGAATTTTGCAAAAAAATATTTTTTCTCAAGCTCCTCCATAAAAGGATGAACAATGGAAACAAAAGAAGAAGAAGCTTGTGTGAATCCAAGCCTCCTCCGTGGGTCCTCCAAAAGGTATAATTCTTTGAATTTTAACAGATTCAATGCTCTTTTACTTCTTATGATTGAAGATGAAGAGCCATCCCCTCCATTCCCTCCCTTTGATAGAAATCCACCCTTCTTTTCATTTTCCCTTATTTTGCTCCCCTTAACAATTGTTACCTTCTTCCTTGCTTATATCCCCAAGCATTTAGACCAACCCATTCTAAAAGAATCTCCCCTGTATATACCCCTCTCCCATAAATCTAAATCAATCCTTGCTTCCACTCAAAATGAAGAAGTCACAACAGAGAAACACTCCATTGAACTAAGATGTGTTACAACCAGGAAAAAATTCCAACAACAACAGTATGAAGAAGACATAGAAGAGCAAGGAATACCCAAGAGGGATAGAAGAAAACTTGCTAGGGGGGAGGGAAGAAGTGGTAAACAAGGAAAAACTATGGGGATTGCAATACACTAAGGAAATATCTCTTAGTTCAAGTAGGAGTAGTCATGCGATTTAAATGCCAAAAACTAATGTATGAATTGAAGAAGGAAAATGATGAATTCCCAAACCCAACCAAGGTAAATAATGATAGTGTACTCCTAGAAATGCATGGGATTAGGCAGTAATAATAAAATGGAAGCATTTAAGGATTTGATCAAATAATAGAATACAACTATCCTCCTCATACTAGAGACAAACCTATTAGATGTCAATGCAATAGACACACGGAAAAAAATTGGAAGGCAAGTGTAGGAATAATGGTTGGCTCTAGAGGCACCTTATAAGGGGGAATAAGCACTTGGTGGCTACATGATCACTTCACATTAACACATTAAAAAATCACTCAACATTGGATCTACATTGATATAGAAAATAAAGATAGTGGTAATCATTGCAAAATTTTCAACATCCATGCCCCAATGAATTATAGGAAAAAATTGAAATGTTGGCCACCCTTAATGGAAATCAAGGACAAGATCACCATTTAAGGATGTCTCATACCTATATATTTAAATATCATCATGGAGGTGACAAAAAAGAGAGTAGGTTGGTTTATATGTGAGCCATTTATGGAAATGCTAGAGGATCTCAAGCGAGACTAGGACCTAATGGATATTAACCAAAGAATGGGAAATATGCACATACAAATAAACGAATATTACTAGGACATATCATTTCTAAGTTGGATAGATTTTTGATAGATAGTGATATTCTTCTTGAGGATACAAAGATATCTCCAAGAGTATCCCCTGAGGAATATCACCTCATAATCCCATATCTCTCCCCCTCCATTGATATACGATCCATTGCCATTTTGATTCAACCATATTGATCTACAAAACAAATATGGCATTGAAACAAATAGAATAAACTTGGAATAGGTACATATATGGACTTACCTCTTTCACACACGAAGAAAATCTCAAGCAAAAAAACAAATCTCTAAAATACTGGGCTAAGAGGATATATAAGTGTCCAACAACAAGAAGGAAATAAATATTCACCCACTCATAGAATTTCAAAATGAGAATGGAGGAACAATAAATAGCATCAAAACACATAATATAAAAAAGGCACTTTGTGTAAAACTTCAATTAGCATTCATGAATGAAGAATAAAGTTTGAGGATCAATTCTTGCAGTGCTTGGCTCAGATAAGGAGACCAAAATACATCATTATTTCACAAGAAAGCAAAGAAATACACTCTGTAAATAATGTTAAAGAAATAACAAGCTATAAAGGTGACAAAGTTACTAACTTTGGAGAGCTAAGCAAGCCACATTTGAGCACTTTCGATACTTGTTATGGAATGAGGAGGAGGTATACAAGGAAACAACTCAAGAGATGTTTCAAGAGATACCGATATTGAGTATGCATGAAGACAATATATATCTAAACAACAAGATTGACGAGGAGGACGTGATGGAGGCCATATGGGGACTTGAGCATGTTAGGGGATAATCAAAAGTGATATTTGCATAATGTTGAGAAAGTCCAGGTATAAAGAAAAGTTGGGTGGAAACACTAATACTTCATTTATTTATTTAATCCCTATAGGAATTAATAACTCTTGGTTCATTTATTCCATTGCCAAAAGCATTTATTTATACATTGATGTGATGGTTGAGTTTCACCTTCCAACCAACCCTTTCAGTTTCCTATGTAACTCTTCATGCTAATATTCTATATACAATATTTACATTAACTATGGAACGATAATCCGAGGATTAGATTTCCAACAATCCCTAGCTTAATTCGAAGTGGTCTTTGTGAGTCTGAGCGTGGTTCTAAATATTTCAAACTTTTCTTGTCCAAGTGCTTTGGTGAAGATGTCGGTAATTTGCTCATTTGTGGAACAAAATAGTAGAATAATTTTCGTGGCCTTTACATGATGTCAAATCAAATGGCACTTTGTTTTGATGTGCTTGGTTCGATCATGGAATCTGGAATTCTTGGCCAATTTGATTGCATAAGTGTTTTCAATCAGTAAGGGAGTGGAATTTTCTTGTTTCTCCTGCAAATATTCAAGTGTCTTCCTGAGCCACACAATCTCCTTTGTTGCTTCTATTGTCGAATATGATGGAACTAACTGTTTGTGTGATCTCTAGGAAATAGATGTTGATCCAAGACTCATTGTGTATCCAAAAGTAGACACCCATGTTTCCTTGTCGCCATCGAAGTCTAAATTAGTGTACCCATTGAGTTTGAAGTCTTCCACCTTAGTGTACTTGAGTCCAAAGTCTAGAGTCCCCTTCAAGTACCTTAGAAATCTTTTTGTTGCAGACCAATGTCCTTCACAAGGTTTATGCATGTATCTAGAAAGAATGGCAACAACATAGGAAATATCCAGTATGGTAAGGTATATAAGGCTTCCTATAAGCTATCGGTACTTTGTTGCATCCTCAAATAATTTTCCTTCACTTGATGTGAGCTTCAAATTTTGTTCCATTGAAGTTGAGAGAGAGTTGCATTCTATCATGCAAAATATATTCAACAATTCTCCAACATACTTTTTCTTAGATATGAATTTACATGTTAGACACTTCAATTCCTAATTAATAATGAAGATGTTCCAAATTAGTCATTTCAAAACATTTCTTCAAATATTTCTTTATGGATGCTATGTAATATTCATTATTCCTTGTCATCAAGGGTTCATCTACATATACTACAAGAAACACAATATATCTTCCAACTTTCTTCACAAACAATGTTGCATCATCAAGATTATAATGCTTGAAATTTAGCTTTAAAATATTCTCAGTTAAGTTTTGATACCATGCTCTTGGTGCTTGCTTTAGGTCATATAAATATTTGACAAGATTGCATACCTTTTTTTTGTGTTCCTTCACAACAAAGCTTTCCGATTGAGACATGGAAACATTTTATTTCAAGTCTCCATTCAAGAAATCAGTTTTTACATCCATTTGGTGAACATTCCACCTATTTTGTACTGCCATGGAGAGCAAAGTGTGAATGGCACCCCATTTTGTTGTGGGAGAGAATGTCTCTTCATAGTCAATTCCTTCTTTTTGTGTATAGCATTTCACCACAATCCTTGCTTTGTGTTTGTCAAGTGAGCCATTTGATTTGCATTTGTTCTTATATACCCACTTGCAACTAATTGGTTTGGTTCCATTTGGATGGTCAAGTAGCTTCAAGGTTCCACTCTTTATGAGTGCATCATATTCATTTTACATAGATTCTTTCCATTCATCACATTCAGCTTATTATACAAAGGAAGTTGGCTCAAAGTTAGAAGATAAATTCAATTCACAATCAAATGAGACATCCATGCCATCACCTGATTTAGTTGCTTCTCCTCCATCATCTTGTCTTGCTGAATTTATCGTTCATGTCCTTCTAACTTCATCTGGATGGAAACGTTCAAGTGTCTTTATGTCCCATTTTGGAATCTTCTTTGATGGTCCAGGTATATCAGTTGGAGTGCTTCATTATCTTCAATTTTCAATCTTTCAATCCTCACAATAACATCATCCAGTTCAGGTGAAGTGGTGGGAACTTATTCTTCATGAGTTTATTCATGAGGGGGTGTTAGTGCTTCAAAAGGAAATTCCAAAGATTGATCTTGATCCAATATTGGAATTCCCCCTTCAAGGTTTGGAATTTCATAATCAAATTCATAATATGTCTTTAGATGGGAAAACCTCTCCAGATGATCAAGCTGCCTTAAAATAGACTTTTCATTTTTATTAGTTTCAAGAAAAATGGCATCTATAGAAACAACAAATTTATTATTTACCTCATCATAAAGACGGTATGCCTTGGAATTTTTTGAATATCACAAGAAAATACATCTTCTACTTCTAGCACCAAGTTTGTTTCTTTGCTCCTTTGGTATCAAGGCATAACAGGTGGAACCAAAAACCCTGAGATGCCTAACTGAAGGAAGGTGGACAAACCACGTTTCATGTGGAGTATTGTCTTAAATAGCATCAGATGGACTTATGTTTCTCAAATATGTTGCACATACTACTGCATCACCCCAAAACATCAGTTTCACATTCTTGAAAAACATCATTGATCTTTCCATATTCATTGGTGCTCTATTCATCCTTTCTTATACACCATTTTGTTAAGGATTATAAGGAACTGTAGTTTGATGTGTAATTCTATGTTTGGAAAGATAATATTCAAATTCATTAGAGGTGTATTATTTACCATTATGAGATCGAAATGTACCAATACGAGCTTGCGCTTGATTCTCTATCCATGCATGAAAGTTCTTAAGTGTTTGAAATGCTTCAAACTATGTCTTCAATAGATATACCCAACACATTCTTGAATAATCATCAGCAAACATCATGAGGTACTTATTACCATTTGTGGAAGGAATAGGCATGGGGCCACATAAGTTAGAATGAATTAGTTATAACTTTCTACATGCTCTGAATTTAGACTCTTGAAAATGTTGCTTACTATGTTTTCCTAGAATGCATGCATCACATTTGTTTCTATGTTTGGGAATAGTAGGAAAGTCATATACAACATTCTTTCTTAACAAACAAAGTCTGTTATAATTCAAGTGACCAAATATTGCATGCCACAATAAACTGGATGAAAAATTACCTTCTTCGAGTTGAGACATATAGGCAAAGTTTTAAATTGTTGGATAACAACCCTTCAACTTTATTAGCTTTCCATTTTCATACCTAGACATGATGACCTTGTTGTCAGAGGACTTCATTATCTCTACAATTCCATCAAACATGTGGATGGAATGGCCTTGCCACCTAATCTTCTAAGGACTACAATATTCTATGCAACTTTGGAAGATAGAGAACATTCTTTAACACAAAATCAGGAAACTGGATAGCTTTATCCTGATTGAACAAATCCCCCTTGGTCTGAGGCTAGATTTATCTACAAAGTACACCATGCCATTTTCAATGTCATCCAGCTCTTCAAAACAATGTTTTCTAAAGTTCATATGAGAAGTTGCACCAGTATCAAGCAACCAACAATATTTGTAAGATGAAAGATAAGTTATTTCATTAATACCAAGATTATAGTGTGCAACTATAAAATGAGTTAAATTAGGGGCTTTACCATCCTCTTGATTATTATTCTTGTCATCTTTATTTTGATTTTGTCTTCCTTTGATGGACTCCCAAGAAGCCCAGCACCAATTTATTTCATGTCCAGTCTTTCCACAATGCTTGCACATCAGATCTGATCTTTTGCTTGAGTTGTTTATGCCCCCACTACCTCTAAAATTTATTCTTCCCCATCCTATTATGTTGTTATCTTCCTTGTCCTCTTCAGAAAGAAAAGGGATTCTCCAGCAATCTCACTTGATTTATTTACAAAGGATTTCTCTCTGTCTACAATCTTTTCTACCAGGATGTCAAAGATGAGGTCTTTGAACTTCTCACTTACTTGCATAGATTCAAGGTAGTTGGAGTAGGTGAAATATAGTGAATTTACAAATGTTGCAAGTGGAAGGTTAGGTTTCATACCATATGCTTGGATCTTATGCAATATTGCTCTGATCTCAGATGCAACTAGCATATGATCATTATATTTTACTTCCAAATTGAACAATTTTAACATTAACTGAATTACTTCATCTCAGAGTGTGAGTCATACAAGTATTTTAATGCATTTAATGCTTCAAAACATGATTTTTTAGGGAAAATATGTTGGATCACCTCTTCACTGACAGTGGCAGTAACCATGGCTAATGGTTTCTTGTCTCTAGAATTCCATATAGAAATATCTTTCTCTAATGTAGGAGGATTTGGATAAGAGGTTATGACAACATCTGATTATGATATAATAGTCTTTCCTTCACAAATACCGTCCCAAAGGTCATTGTAGATGAAGGTTGATTTGATCTTTATGGACCATTCTAGATATGTCTCCTTGCCAGTGAGGAGACAACCAACAATAGATTCCAATGAATGCATATCTAGACTCGAATCTGCAACTTACAAAATGATTCTAACAAAATATAGGATTCAGGTTTGAGTTCATGTTTCTTTACAACTTACAAAATGATTATGCAGCTTATTACACAATTTTGTATCATATTACAAATAATTATGCAACTCTATCAAAATAGTTCTAGAGTGATATTACATTCATGGAGATTATTGTCTCTTTTTCTTTTATCAATATATTTAAAACTTATATCAAGAACCACAGTACTAATTTTGAGATATATTACAAAATCTTGCAGTAGAAAAAGGTAGGTCGCAATTGTTGGTTGATGCAGCACGAGAAATCTTCAGGATTTCAAGTCTACTCTTACACCAAGAGAGTTATTAGCGGAGATAGTGCATACATGCACTTCTTGCAACATAATGGAAGCAAATAAATCTTCAACACAGTCAGTACCAGGCCGCAACAATACATAATGTGCAGTCACAATAACAAGTCTTTAGGAGCTTACACCATGTTTCTCCATGCAATAGTTCATAAGAGAGAAAATCAAATCTGCTTCAGAAAGGTGAGGTGCAGCATAAACTACTTCTCCAATACATCAACAAGAAATCATGAGCTTATCAATGCAACTCATCATGATAACACATGGGCTCATACAGTAGCATATCATCCACGGTTTATACCTCCACACAAGAGGGCGTGAATCTACACAAAGTCTTCACGCTTCAATAAAAAATTGCACAATAGAATAATCTCTACAGTGCGACCTTCAAAATTGAGATATCAAATCCCCAAAGTATTTATCTTTCACCAAACACTTCAATATATCAATCACGGCCCATTTTATTCAATTGTAAGAGAAAGAGACTTCCAAAATTTTCAAGGATATAAAATAGGGTATAAGTTAGGTATTGTGTATTCCCAACAAGCAATTTCTGTGGGAAGGTAGGGGAGTGCTTCTCTTACTCTCAGCAACACGCACAAATATCTAACTTCAGAAATTTTCACCAACAGGACAATTGTAGCTGACTGTTGCAGTTGATTTTTTAGCTAACCACAATCTACAGGACAGTTGTAGCTGATTGCTTAGCTAAAAACAATCTATAGGACAGTTGCAGCTGACTCTTTAACTTCATTTTGATGACCCCTGTGTTCATGGAATTAAAATCAATACTATGTTTCATCAATAAAACACATTTAACACATCTATAATTAAAAAAATATACTTTGATCTCTCAAGTTGCTACATCAAACTAATTTCAAAATAAATATGAGTTTTCAAAGTCAAAAGCAGAGTATAAAAAATACACAGTAAAATTCCAAGTTTTAACTTCAACTCTATATCTATATTTCTATATCTCAGTCTATGTGTAAAGCATGATTACAATGTAAGTATTTATAGTTTTTCATCATAGTTGGTCATTTACTGCTAATTGACCCTTCATAACAAAATTATCTCTGCAAAACTAAATGTTGTTACAAATTGAAAGAATAAAAAAATTGTGTTAGCCCTTCAGGAATGATATGCGATTGTTGGCCCGATTCTATAGAGTCAAAATGGATTTTCACAATTTTAATAATCTGATGACTGCCTCTTCGAATAAGGCAGTGTGGTAGTGGCAACTCTTCAAAATTTTAGCAGTTACACATATGGGCGGTGTTGCCTCTTTAAAATTTCGGCGGCCAGCGGTGGAGTAATTACCGGCTTCCAACATTCTCCCCCTTAATTACTACACCCAAAAATCAAAACTTTGTAATACTATATTTATGTTATGGCTTACAAACCCCAATGTTTTTCCTATGAAACTCGAACAACTCTTTTCCCAAAGGTTTTGTAAATAGGTCTGCAAACTGATTTTGTAATCTGCAAAATTCCATACTAATTTCATTGTTGTTTATCACTTCTCGAATAAAATGATACATTGTATCAGTATGCTTGCTTATTTTATGAAAGATGTGACTTCTTGACAGTGCAATGGTTGATTTATTGTCACAAAAAACTTGAGTTGGTTCATCTTGTTCATGCTGCAACTTAGAAAGATTTCTTCTCATCCACACAGTTTGACTTGTAGTTGTTGTTGCTACAACATACTATGCCTCAACAAAGGATAATGTCACTATGAGATGCTTATTTGAATCCCATGCTACTAATCCCGATCCAAAATTAAATACATATCCATATGTGTTCTTTCTATCATCCATAGAACCTTCAAAATCGTTGTCAATATATCCAATCAACTTAAAATTTGAGTTTGATGTATACTGGATACCAAAATTTGTTGTTCCAACAATATATCTTAGAATCCTCTTTCCAGCTTGCTAGTGGGTATTCTTTGGAGACTCCATAAATCTCAAAATCAAACTTACTGCAAACATTATATCAAGTCTTGTTGCAATTAAGTACATGAGACTTCCTACCACTCTCTTATACAACGTTGGATCAACTTTTGACCCATCATCCTACTTACTGAGTTTTGTGCCAGTTGCAATTGGAGTTACAACTGGCTTACAATTCATCGTTCTGAATCTTTTCAGTACATCATATGCATACTTAGTTTGATTGATAAAAATTCCATCCTCAGATTGAGTTACTTCAATACCATGAAAATATTTCATCATTCCTAAATCAGTCATTTCAAATTTTGTTTTCATGGATTTCTTAAAGTCATCTACTGAAAGATATCCAGTGAGGATCAAATCATCCACATATAAGAAAACAATCAGTATTTTACCTTCTTGGTTTAGCTTTGTATATAAGGTTGGCTCACTTGGACTTCTATTGAATCCTTCACTATTCAAGTATTCATCAATCCTGTTGTACCATACTCTAGGTGCATTCTTCAATCCATACAATGCTTTCTTTAATCTGTAGACCTTGTCTTCTTGTCCATCAATTTCATATCCAGGAGGTTGTCTCACATAAACCTCTTCTTCTAAAGATCCATTCAAAAATGCAGACATTACATCCAGTTGATGTACATACCATGTTTTATGAGTAGAAATAGCTAATACCATCCTTACCATATCAAGTATGGCTACAGGTGTAAAAGTCTGATTATAATTAATGCCGAGTTGTTGACTAAACCCCTGAGCTACAAGTCTTGGTTTGCATTTTTCAACATCACCATCAGCACTTAGTCTTATAAATCCATTTGACACCAATACAATTTTTATTATCAGACAAATCTACAAGATCCCACGTATCAGGAAATAAACAATAGGAAATAAACAATATCAGCATACCAGTTTGAAGCTGAATAAGAGTCCATGATCCTTTCCTTTTCAAGTGATGTTTGGTCTTCTTCAGGAGTATTGTCTTCAGCCATGATATGCAGACCTAATGCTTGACAGTTTGAATCAGCAAGCAACTTGGCCAGTCCCTGTCCTTTAACCAGCTTGGTAGGTCTGATTTCCACCTCATATTCCATGATTTTAGCAATCCACTTACCCCTCTTGCCCTCACTGTCAGGCTGTGTCAAAATATCTTTTACTGCTGCATTTGGAACAAAAGAAATCACCTTGGAATGCAAGATATAAATCCTGAAAAATTTCAGAGCCTTCACAAGTGCATAAGCCTGTTTTTCCAGAATGCTGTACTTTAATTCAGAATCTCTCAGAGTCTTACTGAAAAAGGCAATGGGCTATTCTATTCCTTCCTTGTTTTTCTGAAGTAGAACAGCTGCAATTGTGTCTGCTGAAGCAAAAGAAAAAGTAAGAAATTCCTTGGTAAAGTCAGGGCTTACCAACACAGGTGCTTCAGTCAGGGCCACCTTGATCTTCTCGAATGCTGCCTTGGCTTCAACAGTCCACCTGACTTCTTGGTCTTTCTTTAACATAGCTGTGATTTGTTTTATTGTTTCAGCGAAATTAGGAATGAACCACCGCAAAAAATTTATCTTACCAATGAAGGACTGCACATCCTTCTTACTCCTGGGCAAACTGATCTTCAATATTGCTTGGACTCTCTCCGGATCAATTCTAATACCATCAGCAGACACCAAATGACCCAACAATCTGCCCTCTTGAACAGCAAAATGAGATTTCTTGGGGTTTAAAGACAGTCCAAATTTTCTGCATTTCTGAAAAGTTTGTCTCAAATGTTTTAAGTGCTCATCATCAGACTGTGAAAACACAGTGATGTCATCTAAATAAATGACAACAAACTTATCTTTCTCACCTACAAATGCAATGTCCATTTCCCGCTGAAAAGTTGCCCCAGCATTCATCAAACCAAAGGGCATTTTATCGTACATGAAGGTCCCCCATGGGGTGGTAAATGCTGTCTTTTCTTTGTCTTCAGGGTGCATGGCAATTTGATTGTACCCCGAGAATCCATCCACCATGGAAATCCTTTGTGCCCAAACCACCTGCTGTAAGACCTGCTCAATCTTTGGAAGAGGATAGTTATCTTTCAATGAGGACCTGTTAAGATTCCTGAAATCAACACACAGTCTGATCTCTCCATTCTTCTTCCTGACAGGTACAAGATTTGCAACCCAGGATGAGTACCTGAGAGGCACTATGATCTTAGCGTCCAACAATTTCTTTATCTCTTTTTCAATTACTGGAAATAAGGCTGGATTTATTCTTCTCAATTTCTGCCTAAAAGGCTTGACATTGGGCTTTAATGGAACCTTATGCTGGATGATGGATGTGTCATAGGTTCTTAATTCTTCATAGGACCATGCAAATACATCCACATGTTCTTTCAGAAGTTTGATATATCTGCTCCTTTGCTCTGCTGTCAGGGATCTAGAAATTTTAACCATTCTGGGATTTTCTGCAGTACCAATATTACAGTCTATTACATTTTCCTCTGATGACTGAATTACTGGCTTTGATGGAGTGTCATCTTTAGTAAAAATCCTTTCTAAAGGCACTAAACCTTTGGGGATAAAATTACTTTTCAGTTCAATGATCTTATGCCCTGCAATCCTGTCTTCAGGAAATTCATTTTCAGCAAATACATTTTCCACAGATTCCTTTTCAGCAGCCTGTCCCTCTTGTTCTTCTCCTTCATCCTGATCAATTTGAGCATTGGAAAATTCATCTGTAAGCTCCAAGAATTTCTTAATCTCAATATCATCCTCGAAAACCCTCCAATGCTTCACATTTTCTGGGACAGATGGTCTATATCTTACTTCTATTGGATACCTAAGCTGTGTTGTTTTTGGAATTCTGAAATATGTAGCTGCTAGAGCTAGTGAGTCTGCA